>NJDD01000327.1:504828-521636 GCA_002245505.1 Calephelis nemesis
AACCATCATCATTTCGCCATGACCATTACCAGAAAAACGTTTGTTATGTTTAACTCGTAGTAAATACCCTCAGGTTATTATAAAACCTGATTAGGTGTATTTGTAATAAATAAAAAAGAATAAAGTACATACCTACCTAATTATCCAGATCGCGGTCTTTACATTTTTTACAATAAAATCCAACGTAACATATATTGTGCCCGGTTGGCAATATATTTGCCACCTATCACATTTAGGGCTAAGGTAACATACCTCCGGTAGTTGCGGGGGTCCTGGTTGCACAACTAACTTATCGGGATTACGGGCTTGAAGATACTTTTTTTTCGAGTAAATGGTATTTTTATCTGTTACAGTGATATGCTTAAATTCTGATCAAGAAAGCGTTAGGTAGTCTTTAAACTTCTAACATTTGATTTTTTTTGAGTTTCTTTCTTTCTTTAGGTTTTGGCCTTCACGTTAGTATTTAGTCATTAATCAATTAGAAATTTGTATCGAATTTTATATCAATTTCAATTAATTATAATTAGTCATCAGTCATAAGTCGTCAACAAGTCATGTCAGGCTCTGGGTAAAGCGGTTGCTTATTACACAAGCTCATGTAGTGAGATTTGGCGGCAACGAGGAAATACACGATACGCTAATTTCTTAATGATTATTTCATTTGTGCTCTTTCACCCAACAAAATTGTACAAAACGCCACCAAAATTGACTAATTTCACTCAATATTAACACGAAATTCAATAATTATGAAAAAACTTCGACCTTCATTTCTCCCGATGGCGCCAAAACTCTTTTTTTGAGTTATAGATATGTTTTTGGTTTAATGTGATGCTATTGTGTATACTTATATAAACTGATATTTACCTTCTTCCTATTCCTTTCAAGATCAAAGTGCTTGTCATGGTATTCTAGTATAAAAGAAAATTTAGTAGCTGTAAGATTTACTTAAACAAAAAACTGTCAAATGTCAATACAGGGAGGTAGAGTACCTACCTACATATAAAATCATTAAAAGATTGAGTCTATAAAGTGAAGATAACAAAAATCTGATAGATACCGCCTTGGAAAGTACAAGGAACTGAACTCAAACAGCTTTTGGTGTTATAACATCTTCTTTATGTCGATTTGTCTGTTTGTTTTTGCGTGTCCGTAAAATAATCAAACCAATTTTGTACGATTTTGTAACTGGCAAGTAATTTGTCTTAATATGTTAGCAAAATTCTAATACCGATAACCAAATAAACGGGAGCAAAGATATTGTTGGTAATTCTGCTGTTCACAAATAAAACTTATTTTAGATGCGTGCTATCTCTTTCAAGTGAAATAAAAACAAAAGAGATGGAACGTTTTAGACATGTCAGATTAGTCCGAAAATGTCAAATTGTGATGTTATTAATCAACATTTTTCAAGTGGCCGATTAAACGTCTGTAGAAATTATGTGTACCTACTAATTCGATCTAATTTGACAGCACCATAGAAGTGTTTTGTCTCTTTCAGTTACTTTCGTTGAAAGAAGACAACGATAATTTAAAATTAGCTAAGTGAGTGCGCAATAAAATTACTACCATTGTCGTTTGATAGTTGATAGAATGAGGTTTCCGATGATGCATCGCGGATAAGATTGCGAGTATTATCTGTTCATTAAATTACAGACATAACATAGTGGACGATACATAAAAAGAACGCTTAAGATAAATCTAATAAAATAAATATCTTGGGGATAAACATGTGATAAATATGACAAGCTTTTGATGAAAATTTTGTATTTTACGCGACAAACGATTTTGAGTTCTGTGATACGTGATTTTAGGGTCATTTTTATTTCATCTTTAGATGTGTACTAAATGAAATATATGGTACCATCCGAAATTTTATTACTAAATCAACAAAATATTTTCATTTTTTAAATAGAAAGTGATATAATCAACTGACGATAACGTGTGATGAAAAAAAAAACAAATTGAGAAACCGTCTTTTGTTACTAGGAAGCTCATGTTAATATTATCCTACTTCTAATTCTTTTTTGCGCCAAAGTTAACTTTTTGGTGATAAAAAGATAGCGTACTGGCAGAGGACTCTCTTGACAGTTAGAGGCAACCATCACCTAAATACATCATAAATGCAACCGGTGCGCTGCTATTTTATGGTCGTCATCTTACAAGGAATATCAGCTGTCGATGTAGAGATTGTAATTGAAGAACCAGGGTCAAAATGAAATATTTTTTTTTAATTTAACAGAAACCAATTAACAATGATATTAATAACAGATATTAATAATATTATTTTGACATACAAAAAAATGTATTTGGTGAAAATGTGTAGATTTCTAGAGACGCAGTTTAGTAGTAACGTTTTCAATTTTTAAATAAACAAATGTCACCCAATCTTAGAAGATAATAATGAGCGATCCGGTAATATTGCTACCCCGTGTTGGTCCGGGCTCCTTTGCAGAATAGACCATCTGCCTTCCTGTGCCAGGCAGCGCGTAAAAGGCGAGCATAGGCTTACCGTCACTTACACCGTGACATCTGGCTAGTAGGTAGAGTCTCGCAGCGATGCGGCCGCATTGATACTACCGCCTTACCTATTCCTGCCGCCATAATGTCAGATTGATACCGCCAGAATGCCATAATGACAAACCGTTGACGTTTTCTGGTTCGGAGGATAAGGTAGTTTGTAAACTTACTTTTGCTCGAGGCCCAACTTTCCCACCTTTGTTGTCTCTAAGCGGCGTGATTTTTTTACCATCAGGAAATCTGTTTGCTTGTTCGCCTTCCAATATCGTAAAAAAATATATTCCAGAATAATTTATGAAAGTAGTTGTATTATATAAACTCTTACGATGTCCGCGTCTCTAATGAAAATGAAATAAGTACCTTTTTTGAAATAGTAATAATATATAGTAGTAATAATTTTACTAATCAGTGAGGAAATTGTATAATCTTTTTAAAAACTATCAAAGATAGCATTTCGAATTAAAATTCGATTACAATTTCAATGTTGAAAAAAAGGCGCAGAGTTAGGGCCGGCGCCGCGCCACTAAAATGGTGGGTTTGCATTGCGGTGTTGCGGAGTCATAGAAGTTTCTCTCCTATGAATCGTCGTGAGATACTTATTGATTTACCTATTGTTATTAAAAGATATTACTCTGTTTTAAATAAATAAATAGTGCCTCGCCACTACAATCGGCAGTGACGCTACTGCCGATGCAAACTACTCTCAGGCTCTGCTCGGCCCACAAATCCCGGTGAAGTTGTACAAACCGCGAGGTTGGAAACATATTAGTCTTTTTCCAAAAAAAATCTGCAACGTAGTTATGCGTTTCGACTCATAGAGTGTGTTCGCTGTCTAAGCTTTAAATTCTAAAGTGACATTCAAACATTAATGATATTTTTTTAATGAAATTCTTGTATTTAAAAAAATAATTTTAAACTTAGCGATTACGATGACGAAAATGATGAGCATAATGTACGCAAATTAGTTGTATTAGAACGTTAGATTATGAAAGTACCGAATTGTTGTAGACAACTTTATAATTGCAATCCACACTCATACACTAAAACACACACACACACAATTTGAACAATTTAGAAACAGTTTTTAATTTAAAAATATAATCTTTAGTTCTTGTGAAAAGACCTTCCCTCTAACCGTTTAGAAGCTATGGTGCCACAGACATGCACACATACAAACACGTTGAATTTGTAACACGTCTCATTTTCCGTTGGAGGTTAAAATTAAATTTATTCTTTTGACAAGCAAGTTAGATATCGCACCAAAAAAGAGTGATAAAGAAATGTCTAGGATGCAGCGAATAAGTAAGAATAGCTTTTGTTTTCTAACAGGTAGCTGTCATATCGTATGTCACGCCGTCACATGGGTGGTCTAAAATAGATAGCACAAATATTTTGAACGCATTATAATGGAAATAGGTGATGTTTGTAAGGCGGTGAAGACTTTGTCGACGAACCACGACGAATGACGCGTGTCCTGTGTATATACACGACCATCTTACTGTGACACTTGAGAGAGCACGCATTAGGTTTCACTTGAATAAATTCAAGTGTAGCGTGGTATTGGAAGGGTAAGGTTGGGTGTCAAGTTGAAATGGACGACTGGTTGTACGAGTGATGTGTAGAATTTAGATTGTATTTTGTGGGTGAGGCATCACGTCGCTTTGTATTTGTTGGGTGACACCTTATTCTATTGTTCCTTTGAAGTCGGTGGTACTTGGCATTGCAATTGGTTGGCAAATTTGTATGTACAGTCTCGAGTGGCTAATGACCTGCAATTCATAGTACCTACATATATAGTTATAGTTATTCCCTGTTGACATTGTATTTTTCTTTATATAATATTGGCAGGCAAAAAAGCAGACGGATTACCTGATGGTAAGAAATTCCCGCCGCCTATTCCCGCGGTGTCTAACAAAGGCGGTAACGGTGAGCTGCCAACCCGAGGCCGGGATTATAGGCCTTGAGCTAAAGTAAGTTTACCGGCTACCTTATCCTTCAAACTGGAACACGTCATGACGTTTTAGCGGCAGGAATGTGTGTAAGTTAGAAAGGAACTAAAGAGATATATGAAGCAACTATTTTTTTTGCATATATTATCCCATGCGACTTAGGCAGAGGGTGTTGAATGTCAAGTATTACGATCTTTGCAGGACTGTATAGCTTCCTCCACATTCATTACTCTTTTACGTCACTTACGGAGAGTTGACACTAGCCTCGGATAGGTTTCCGAGCGATTTGACCGCATCAACATCATACTCGTTTCGTATAAATAATAAATAAATATTAATAATAAATATCCCTAGACAAGTTACACGAATTGAATCTAACCCCAAAGTAAGCAAATTATATGCTAGTGTTATGGGTATTAGTCAACGATTCTAATACATAGATATACTTAAATAGATACCAGAATATATTTTATAAACACCTAGATCCGGAAATGCAGACATCTAAATGTTCATGACACAAATGCCTGCCCCCGTCGGGAATCGAACCCGAGCCTCGCGTTTTGTCGATGTAGTTAGGCGTGTACAATAGTCAATCGACCAAGTTAGGTACTAGTTTGAAACTTGACTAGTTTGAAAGTTTTAGCGCTTTGCGGTTTTTTCGTAATTATTGAATTTCGCGTATCTACATAGGTATTAAGTAGAATTGGTAAATTTCGGCGGCGTTTTGTACAATTTTGTTTATGTATATTGAAGAAATGAATGTTTTGTATAATTAAATAAATTAACTAACTTTGAATCGTTTAAGTCCGATTTTGACAAATCGGGTAGGTACCTAACCTTGAGTAATAAGTAAGAAATGAAAATAATATTATGTTTTATCTTATTTATTATTGTATAGATTTCTTTTTTAATTTAGCATTTCAACTTATCTACTTTTTCAATTTTTATATTTGAGTAGGTATCATAAGGTGAAATTTTAATATTAAGGAAAGGTCTTTTATTTTAATTTTGATGCACAATAAAGTTAACTCTTTTATTTTATTTAAAATTAGTATAAATAAAATAATAATGATAACTACAAAAACAGGTTCTAATAAGCTGTATACACTACATCAACCGTTATAAAAACATGTTTGCTTTTTAACAGACTAAAGCCGAATACAATATAATTAAAAAACATAACAAGTTTATTTATCAATCCATCAAGGTATCAGGTAGGTGGCTTAACTCCACCATCTAGTCATTGCCGCGGTAGTAGTGACAAAATATGGCGGTATGCACGCCATTTTACAATTCGGACTTAGCAAAATGGTAAGTATATATATATATGTGCAGAATAAACCATCTGACTTCCTAACAGGTAGCCCGCAAAAGGCGAGCCAAGGTGAAAAGGATCACTCCCAACAAGATCACGAGTGACAGAATACCTTGTAGAAACTTGTCAGTTGGGCAAGTTGCACTCTACCATCGTATTGGCAGTCATGTTTTGGTTTGGATGGTAGAGTACCTGGTAGAATTGCACAATTGGCCTAACCACACGGCCACGAGACAACGGCGCACTTTTAACATCATTGGTGTTTATAGGACACGTTCGTCTCTTTTCACCAGGAGAGCCGTGTACTTTTAACTGTTATATCTCTACATATAAAAATCGATCCCCTGTATGAGTGGTCACCGCATCATGTCTGAACCGATAATAGATTGACCGGTTTCACTAATTCCTTTTTTGTTGTGGTGGTTATTGTCAGAAGAAATTAAGGAAAAATGGGAAAAGTAATACTGTATATTTTTCATGTAAAATTAGTAGCTGTTAATGTGAAGCTGAAAAAATATCTAAAATGTACTGTTAATGTGAAGCTGAAAAAATATCTTAAATGTAATGTATGTAATGAGAAGGTAACGTAATCGAGTAAATAACTCTTTTGTTAATTTTCATTCGGACGAAGGACGCAGGCCACAGTTTGTTCATTTTGAGTTTGAACATAATTTCTAGTGTAAGTTTTATGAAAAAGTTCAAAGCGCAAAAGAACAACAAACACATACAAAAGTATAATAAGTAGTTAACAAAAGCAATCAGTAGCACCAACTGTCTTATTAATAAACACGGCGTTAAGTACGCCAAGGTTCAACCCGGTATTATCGTCTTTATTACAATTTGATACAGACTATAAAATCAACATAATTTTACTCCTTCGTTAGTCCACGTTTATTAATAAGACGGCAAGAGTCTAGACGAAAACTAAAACTAGCGTAGGTATAACGGATGGAAAATGACTCTTTTCAAGTTCTCTTTTCACTCACTTTATTAAAAGCTTTTGCTAATTTTTAAGAAAGGTATTTAAATTCGTTGTAAAATATGTTCATTTTTATATTTTATGTAATAGGACAGCAATGTCTAGCGTCTCTAGACACATGACATTATCATTACGGCGGTAGGAATAGGTTAAATGATGGATCTAAAGAAATGTCTGTGTGTATTTTTTATGTTGTTCCATTTTTGAAAAGAAAGTTCACACTAGCCGAAAGCGCAGTTGCATGCGCTTGATATATCAAGCGTAAGCAACTGCGCTCGCAGTGGTCTACATTAAAGTTCGGTGAAGTTGCATAAATTGCATCAGCAACGAATTAGTCATTCAAAAAAAAAAAGGTCTACATTGGTTAAAAATATTGATTCCCTGAAAGATATTTGTTTGTTGCGACTTATAAGGCGACAAATTGAAATGTGTATTATTTATTACCTATGTATCGGTGTGGCCACCTTTTTTTATGACATTGGAAGGCAAAAAAGCAGACGGATTTCCTGATGGTAAGAAATTCACGTCGCCTAGAGACACAAAAGGTGATAATGGTGCGTTGCCAACCTGAGGGCTGAGGCCGGGATGTTAGGCATCGAGCAAAAGTAAGTTTACCGGCTACCTAATCCTCTAAACCACAACACGTCATGGCAGGAATAGGTAAGGCGGTGGTACCAATCCGGGTGAGTCGCTGCGAAACCCTACCACCTAGTTTGATGTCACGGTGATAGTGACGGTAAGCCTATGCTCGCCTTTTACGAGCTGCCTGGCAAAGAAAAGCAGATGGTATATGTGCAAAGGAGCCCGGATCGGGAAAATCTGTCAATTTTTAACTCAATCACCAGTTTTTGCCAATTACTGTCTAACACAAAACCACGACAACAACAACACAACGACTAGCAAAACTAAAAGCTTTTAGACTTAGAAACTTATCCGCAAACATTTTAGTATTTGAAACAAATATTTCAAGCGTAAACTACCAAGCAATAGGGCACCTGTAAGCACTAGGAGATAGGGACGTGTCCCCGAGTAATGTCAGATAAAAGTCGGCGAGCGCCATCACAAATAAATATATTCATTAGTTGACACCCACGCGCTATCTCGGCACTAAATCCTGTACGTCGCCGCCTGTCTCGGGCCTGTACAACACTCGGACGATGGGAATAAAAAACGTGTGAACCAATAGCAACCCATTGGTATCATTAAATAATAATAGCGAAATTGTTGAGTTAATTGGGACGCTGTATATGGGTTACTAAGTAGTTTAATCAGTTTTTATGGACTTTAAAATCGAAAACAATTAGATGGTTTTTAATTAGACTAGCAAAATTTGTTTAAAGTTTATTAGTGGTTTGTGGCTTACTTAGTAGATAGTTAAATCAGTTTATATGGATTTTAAGCTTTATGAACCGAAAACAATTAGGTGGCTTTAGTAAGATTATGTTTATTAAATGTGTGTCGGTTAGGGGTTACAAAGTAAGTAGTTTAATTATTTTAGCAAAGGACAAATAAAAACCTATTGGTACTAACACACAATACTAGCATAAAGTAGGTATAGAAAGTCAGTTGAGAGGCAGTGTAGTGGTAGGTTATCAATAATGTTATGGATATTTGAGGTTTATAAACCTACATACATATAATACCATAATTTACAGGTGCCATTAAATTATACCCGCCAGTGATATTTTAAGAAATTAGGTCACTGTGTAAATAATTATATATACAGGTATATTACCTAATATAGATATTTTAGCTTTAAGGACCAACAAAATCAATGGTAACATTAAGCAATTTTTGTTAATATTATTTAAAGTCTGCTGTTTTTGAATTGTAATTAGTTTACATAGTTTCTTTCCTTTTTTACCACATTAAACCAATAACATCTTATTAGTTTTATTAAATTATAAAGAAGAAAATTGTATAAACTTAAATGGAACGCTGTATCTGGGTATTGGCATGGCAATTTTATTCTTAAAATATGACAGGCTCATGGAGATGCGGTGTCAGTGTGTTTTTGTTTACAAATCGACATTTTTTAGTAGGTACAAAGTTGACTTCTGCATCTACGCAAGCTGGAGCGGCGGGCAATGCAGTATGATACCCGCCTAACTGGTGTCCTTGGCTTTAGCCGCGTATTATAAAATTCTCTAGCTCTGACGAGAAAACTCGTAGAGATATCGCTATAAGATGTTCTTCTTTCTGCTGGTCAAAGACAACCCACGTCCTAACATTCGTAGCCTTAAGTCAAAATGATTAGAATTTCATTAAAACTTTCTTACCTTATTTTACCCCTGTCTGATATATGTATTAAGCAATCAATTTTGTCTTTTGTACAATTAGAGGACTTTAAAAGTTTTATGACAAAATAATTGTTGGGCAGAGGATGAACTAGTGTACAATGTTTAGCCGAAGGTACACAAGTCCCACAATGTGATAAAAAGCGACGTGTAGGGGAAGCCCGGGCAAGAAGCATAAGCCAGGTAAAAAAATAATTGAAATTTTCAAAAATCTCGTATAGATGGCACTATAACACTTTCTGAGTTTACGACACATGCGAACTATGACGCCTTGACAGTTCAACCAAAACAATACGCGATCGTGTTTATTGTCAAGATAAAAAAAACATAATTTTTGGTGTTTTCTTACGACTTCGCCTCTGTGGTCTAGCGGTTCAGTTGTTGGACTTGACTGCATGAGATCAACGGGATTCGAATCCCAGGTAGGGCAACATTAAGGAAATTGGGTTTTTCCAATTTTCTAATAATAAAAAATGTTGCTCGGGATAGGATATGCGCCCGGTTTTCGATAGGCTTGCCAACTATCACATTGTGGGACTTTAGTGTCTTCGGTTAGTCGTGGGTGCCATGGTTGTGCCTCTCCCTACCTCTTCAGGTATATGTGGGCGTGAAGATACAATTCTTACGAATTTCATAAAGGTTTGTACATTTATTTTTAGTTTTAATCATCAGTTTTTTACCAATATGTTTTGTTTATTGCATTTTAAGATAATTCAAGTTTAATTTTCGTTGGTAATATTTTTAAGTAGGTGTTAACTTGTTTCTAATATTGAATAAAAATAAAATAAAATAAAAAATTATCTATTTTGACAATTAGTTGTCATAAATGACTTTTTCTTGCATATGTAAGGTATATTTTTTATTCTATTTTATAGTTTTTTTTTGCAAATGCAAAAAATTCTTCAGCAGCAAAATAAAACCCTGAAAGTAGATTGTCACTGTTTAGTCTGCGCTACAAAATACGCTGAGCCACCAGCGGTAGACTGGATCCAGTGCAGTCAGTGCTAGAGTTTGGTGCCTGAAAATTTCATTTCTTGTAAAGAAATTGGCAAATTCTGTCATCAATGGGACGACGAATTTAACTTATTCTTTTTGCCCTTGCCACGTACCTACCTACCTATCCGTTTTTCCGAACAACTCCGGGCAATACGAATAATTGACAGTTTTTATTAAAGCTCAAAAATGTTGTAGAAATTGATTTTTGAATTTCAATTACTCTACTCTAAAGTACATAGTAAAATAGAAAGGGTTTTATTAATTAGCAGATTGATGTTTCATTTACTCTTTGTCCTAACATATGCGTCTTACCCGGGCTTCCCCTAAGTGAGAATTGGGGACTTATAATGTCATCAAATAACAACTAAACATAATTTTGTTATAAAAATAATTTCAATGACATGACGAATATGCAATAATTGATGTTTGTATTTCTAATTTATAAAAAAGGACGTAGGCATTGAAAAAATTGTGTGTGTACTTATGTACACGCATTAGAAGTTATACTTCTTCGGCGTAATAAGATAAAAATCTTTTTAATTTTTTTATCTTTTGCCTTATTTTACATTTGTAGACAAAATGACACTAACCATAGAAATAAAGAAATATTGTGAATACAGTTGTCAGTTCTCACGCAAACATACGTAGATGTCCTTACTTTTACTTTGTTGGTACCTTTTTTTGAAAAACTAAAATGTTATCTATAGCTAACTTCATCATTTCGGTTTTTCGTGACGGTGTGCGCGCGCATCGTTAAAATTTACCCACATCATTTTTTCCTAACGCGCCAAAAGAAGTCTAACTTCAAAAATAATTAATTATTGTCCCAGATTTAATTACTTAGGTAAGTATTACTCTTTACAATTTCGTTGGATACATGCTTAATTTGACTTACTGGCATAATACATAGAAATATTTATTTTAAGAAATTACTTTACTCGCAAAACTAAAACAATGTTAAAGAACGTACACATTGCATTAATTAATAAGGGAACAGTAAAAACCTCTCGTTGTACTTTTAAGAATAAAATGTTAAAGAAATATTTCATGTTAAAAAACAATGTTGCAAAAATAAAAACGAATATAACCTTCAGTAAATGTATTAAAAATTGTATGGGGATTATATCAATTGTCATATAAATATAGGAAATCCTTGTATTAAAAATGGTAGCGTTATTAAGAGAAGTTAAGTGCGGGCTATTATATTTGTAAACGGAAACCACAGCGATCGAGATTGCCACAAATTAAAGAGCTAGCACAAAGAAAGTGTATTTATGATCAAAGGAACAAGTTGAAAAGCACTGCACTACGGCAGTTGTGTTTCGGTCGGGACCTTCCGGCAATACTCTCTCCCTGTAATTATAAATAAAAACCTTGCACTGATATTACATGCATTATAGAGTCGATGTAGCGAAAGAGGATAATTACTCCATAAAACAGACTTCTTACTGAGTACTAATTAGCGAAAACAGTCTTGTGGTAGAACAAATCCAACTTCCTTTTGTTTTATTTTCAATCGGCAACTAGTAAAAATGTTATATACGAGTACATTTTTATGATTTTGAAATACGAGTACAAACAGGCAAATTTTCCATAAAGTTAATAATTTTTTTGTCTAATCCAAATTCCAACCCTTGAACTGAGAACACGTCAGTGGCAAGCAAAAACGTCAGGTCGTTAATATAGGATCAAATCATCGTAAAACTTTATCATAGGTATATTATATTGCTTGTGTGAGGTTTTACAATAAAATTCCTGAGGAAATTACAAATTTAAATGAAAAGAAATTTAAAGCATATGTAAAAAGTATTATTTTCAGAAAAGCATTCTATGTGATAAAAATGTATGGACAAATTCTTAATAGTAATTATTGATAAGAAGTGATAAATATGTTGCTGACTGTATGTAATAAAAAAAAATTACTTACTTTCTGACATTCGAAAAATAAATGAAATCTATTTACCTACCTATCTAACAGATTAACTTACAATATTTATTCATATTTTTTTATTATAACTGAATACTTTATAATTGTTGTCATTGTTTTTAGTTGTTATATATTTTATATTTTACAATTGTTGTCATTGACATTGAAATTTAAATTTGATTTTTTTTTTGTTTGTGTAATAATTATACTTGTATTAGATAATATAGTGTTCTGAAATGCAACAAATGTTAAATATTAAGTTTTAAGACTTTGAAAAAATTAACAAGTGTATTTACTTTGAAAAAAGAAACAAACATCTATAAATATTGTTACGGTGCTACTGATACCTATAACTTACAAAAATTACATTATAGGTATATCTACAAAGAGTGTAGAGTCCATGTAGGTACGATGTAGGTCAAAAAGACAACAAATCTTGTACTACCTGTAATATGAGGTAATTTTAAGTAAAAATAAAAAATACCTACTATTACAGTTGAAGTTACAATAGGCACTAAATTTTGTTTTTTTTGTTTGGTGGGTTGTACAAAACTTTTTTTTTTATATGTAACTATTTTTATTTTCTTATTAGATACCTCTGTATTGTAGGCATATATGTTAGTAGGTACGAGTCTGATGTTCTATTATATCTATCGGTGAAAATATTTTTATACATCGTAGTTTTTTCTATGTCGCTTTTCTTACTAGGTATGATTAGTAACTGCTTATATACAGGGTATCATAATATCATAATTAATGTTTTTATTGATTTACGTTAGACAAGGTGAAGAGTAATAATGTAACAACAAATATATAGGTATCTGTAATACAAGAAAGCTAATAAGTATAAGATTTCTTGCTGACAGGAACTTTAAAATTACTTGAATATAGTAAAGGTTTCATTTTTTTATGAGAGACAAATTATACACTAAAATACAATGTTATGATATGACACCATTGAGACGTAAATAGAATTTGAAATAAACTGCAATAAGTTCCCTAAATCAACATTTTTGTATTGCCTTATGCAAATGTTACATTCTCACACATTATAAATTTATAAGTATACCTGAATTTGAAGTATTCAGAGGTAGTAATAATGTTTAAAATGACGGCTCTACTTTTCCACTTAATTAGAATGGAGCGCGCCCGTTACACCAACTATTAGAATGCTAAGCATGATTAAGTAGAACTACGCTTAATTAAGAAATGTACGATTATAATATCTCGATCTCTAAACCCATTTACGGTTCATTACTAGACGGAAAGAGATAGATAGACATTAACACTTTGCTTTGAAATTGTGAAAGATCACCTGTGCTCACTACCGTAATTCTGCCACCGAGCGGTAGAGCACCTGTCCCTTTCATACGTTTAAAGCTCAAGCCGAACTGAACGAGTGCGAGTAGGAGTAGTTTCACTGAAACTTAATTCGAAAACATCCTAAGTTTAAAATTACTTTTAAAGAAATATAACCCTTAAATGCTTGATGTTAAAGTTTATACCATAAATGTTATTAAGAATGTTAAAAGAACAGGACGGAAGGTTGCAAATGAATCGAGCGCTGCTGTAGTTTTGACGCGTTCGGAAATCGAATTAAGAGTGTTAGAGTGAGAGGCGCACGGAGGTTTGATACAGTAGAGGTAGTTTTTTTTGTTATTGTTTGGCTGTGGAGATTTTTTCAAGGCGTGCTAATGGGAGTAGGCGCGTTTGTGGGCGCGCCAGTACGGCAAGCGCGCTCTTCAGTGTACTGGGTGAGCTTCAAGCGACCGCGTGCTATGCGAGTGCTATCCGCGTAGGTGCTTGAACTTCAGATTTTAGGACTTTTGTGAACTTTAGTGTACTTAGTTCGTGCGCATGCTAACTTCTACGGGAGCATTACCATGTTGATATCGGCGGGCAACGGCCCTACTACAGAGTTTTCGCCTGCTTCGTGCTGCTCAACTTGGAAGATGGAACCGGCGCCTCCAGTGCCTACTTCCATCACACAGACACTTAACATATCGCCAAACGGTAAGTAAATATATAAAGATTGTTTTGTTAAAAAACTTTTTATTTTCCTAATGAGAGCTAAATTTTTAGTGCGTTCGGCTAACTAATTATAGTTTTTCTACTAGACTTAATTCTATATCTCTTATAATTAAAAATGACTTAGATAGAAGATACATAGAAGTATTGCCTTTTTTCATGGGATATTGTGACACTTGGTACCTACATAACAATAACTAGCTAAATAAATAAAGCTAGGTACCTGTTTGTTTTAAAACATTTCAATTTTCATTTCGAACTTTGAACGTAATACGGTACGGTACCCACGGCATGTTTGTTATGTTATAGTTAAGGTACCTACGTACCATAGGTTACGTTAAATAAAATTATTATAAATGTTTAAACAAATTATATTTATATCTACATATGTCTGTTTATTATGGGTGAACATGTACCTACCTAGGTACATTTCTTGAAAATGTTAATGTGAAGTGGTTGACTATTGGTATCAATACTTATTTAAAAAATACAAAAGCAATACATATCCATCTTCACTTCACTTTTTTAAATAAGTATTGATACCAATAGTCAACCACTTCACTCAATATTGTACGGAACGCGATATTAAGGTTTTTGTTTTTTTTAACGTGTGCGTTATAACTTTTTATTTTAAAAAATGTTTTGTTGCTTTTTCTAACTTTACCCTTTTGCTTTAATTAAATAGGTACATATTTTGATTAGGTACTAATAAAACAAACTAAATAATTTGTGGAAGTTTAAATATTGTCACATATTAACTTTTCAATAAATACTTTAGCACTGAAATCAGATTTTGGGTAATTACTGAAATAATTAACTAGAACACAAAAAAGAAGAACAAAAGAAACGCCAAACTGAGATTTAAAATTAAAAACATTGTTCATAAATAAACAAATCCTCAATTAAGTTCTTCTTGACAATCAAACAACTAACTACTCTAAAGTAAAGAATTTAAATCAGTTTAATACTTATATTTACCACGAAAAACACTAAAGGTTACTTTACTATTTTCTCAACATTTTTTCTTTACATTATCTACTCATCTAATTGCAAACTGTTTTATTATGTTAATTTGATTTGTAATCAAAGTGTATTTCTGAATTTAAATTAATTTTACTATTTTTTAAGAATAAACATATTTCGAAAGCCAGTAATTATTGCACTCCACGTGAATTAGTATTATCTGTATGTACCTACACAGACATACATACATAACTATGTTACAGGTATAACAAACTTGCAATAACTATTATAGTTTGTGCTAGTTGTCAGCTTGAGGAAACATGTACCTAATCTAAATAATTTGCCTACTTAACATTAATTTATACTAATAAACTTATACAATTTTAGTTTGATATGTATGCTTTACATTATTATCGTTAATATCATATGCTTAATCACTATCGTCTGAACTTGATTGCTATCTTCATTAAATTAAACTGTATCTTTTGCTTTTGAATTTAAAATTCAAATAAACTAAATCTTTTACTTTTTCTGTTTTTGAGAAAATATTGAAAAACATTATTTTTATATTGATAAAATTATATATTTATATATGTATTTTTTATGATAACGTAGGTATGTATTTTTGCTCTACAATTTATTAAGTAGTACTGTTTTTTACTTATCTCACTGTTAGAGATAAATTCGCCTTTTGTGCATTATGTTTTCTTGATTTTGTTTTATGACATAATAATTTATGCATAATTAATTATATAATATCAAATAAATAACAAAATGCTTTTGAAGAAATTAAACAGGTAAAAACATATAGTTTAGTGTCATATTTGGATATCGACTGCCCAGAAAGTATGAATTATTGTTACAATCATTGTCTTTATTAATAAAGATACCTAAAATAGCTAAGTCTGAAAAACAATACTATTATATGGAAACACTATAGTGATCCTTAAAATATTATGTAAATTTTAAGGATCACTATAAATATAACATCCTAGCACCTAGGTCCGGACATACAAAAATCTATAACCATCAGCCGACGGGAACCGAACGTATAACCCTTGCATGTGGTCAATGGTGTGAGGTGTTCGCTAACCCCTTAACTAACAAGGTAGCTTAATCACTCCAGACATCAAAAAAATTCTGAAAAAAAAGTGAGTGTGAAATGCAGCACCAAGCTAATAAAAAAATGAGCATAAGCATATCTATTGAAATTTAATATTAATGGTTGTTAGAATCATTACAATATTTTATTTAAATGGAATTCATTTCCTAAAGTAATTTATTAAAACATTATGTTTTCCATAAAAATAAACATACAAATTTTACAAATACGTTGTTTTTATTTGGATTATTCTAATCCACTTTACTAGAGTTGATAATTTATCATTTGTTCATAAATAACTAATTGATGGTAGTAATATTTTTTTTTAAAAATACACCCAATAAATGGAATTAATCCATTCAAATTATTTACATACCTTGTAACAGTGTCCTACATAGGAGACAATAGCACTCCAAAAGTCATACTGAAATAAGAAAAACAGTCCAGAAGTGATTACCCCAGATGGGGACAACCCCTTATTTTTCCTATCGTTACAACGCCAGTGCGGTCTACTGTCATACTTTGGTCACAGGACTCGAAAATCTAGTTTGTAAAAGACAAAAAACTGCTATCCCAATGTATGAGCTGTTTGGTATGCAATTTGTAGTTTTTTTAAAAGAACCCGAATACAAAGCTGGTTGTAAGAGATATATGAAAATATATAGCGCAATACGTATTACTTTTAAAATTACATAAAACAGTTTACAAATTTAATATACTAGGTACTCTTAGATT
>NJDD01000327.1:531984-579088 GCA_002245505.1 Calephelis nemesis
TAGCCTAATTTTATAATACTTAGATGACTTACTTGTCGAAATCGAAGTCGCATGGTTGTCGCGTTACGCCTAAACGGAAAAACCAATTTTGTTATTTCTTTCTTTGTTGGGTTGGTTGAAGTCGGAAGAAGATTCTTATAAATGGAGTATCTTTACGCCCATATCCCAAGAAAGGCAGACAGAGGCACAACTAATACACCCACGAATAGCCGAAGACACTCAGTCCCACAATGTGTTAGGTGGCAAGCCCGTCGCCAATCGGGCTCTTATCAAATCCCGAGCAACATTTTTTTATTAGAAAATTCCCAGAATCGAACCCAGGACCTAAAGAAGTCATGTCCAACATCTGGACCGCTAGAACACAGAGGCGATAAATATATACATACAGATAAAATGGGAAAAACAATACTACATTTTATCCATACAAACTATTTGTAGCTTTGAATCGATTCATAGTTCGCCGGGTCAGCTAATTATATATAAAATATTACATTATTAACGTCTTGGATAGTCAAGTTGTTCAATCTAAACGACAAATTAAGCAACAATACGAGTTTGTTTGAGTTTGTTCAAGTGTAGTATAAATTAATATTAAAATGGTAATCAAGTACAATCAGCTGTGTCTTATGGCGCAAACGAGATGCTATAACTATAAAGCAAATACTTTTAAATCACCCACAAAACATTTAAAGATCCTCTTACATCACATTAGTTGCCATGTTTTTTATGATATAGGAAGGCAAACAAGCAGACGGACAAGAAACTCACGCCGCCAAGAGACACCAAAGGTGGTAATGGTGCGTTGCCAACCGGAGGCCGGGATGTTAGGCCTCGAGTAAAAGTAAGTTTACCGGCTACCTTATCCTTCGTACCGGAACACGTCATGACGTTATGGCGGCAGGAATAGGTAAGGCAGTGGTATCAATCCGGGCAAAAAAAAGTCGCATTTAATACTTTGTTGTATGCTTGTCTAACTTAATAAGTATAGTAATATTATGTCATTTAGATATTAATAAATTTTGCTATTTAATGATTCCGTACAGACATTGTTTATTATTTCAATACTAACATGTAAATATTAATGATTTGTAAGGTTAGTTTATCGTAAATGAGATAAGTTAAAAATCACAAATATTCTTGAAATGTTTTACTCAGAAATGTATTTAACCCTTTCGTGCATATATTGATGTTATAAAAGACAATCTGATTATTGTAATTGTAGTCGGAAGAATCACCGGGTTGGTGTAAAATGTCTACTCCTAAACATAAATCTCTGTGTTTTTAAAGTTAATTAATAATATCCTGTAGTTGCTTCTTATTTTTTCTCTCGATTTTTTTACTCATGTAATTAACTTAAATAATTTTTGTGCATTAAAACTGCAAAAAACCGACTTCAATTCCGAAACTATTTCGTCTAAATCCGTAAAAATATCAGCATTATTATGAATCTTCCAAATTTCACTTACCAGATCTTGATCCAATTTATATGGGTTTGTCTCTACAACATATTTTGCCTTTCAAGAAAACAATAATCAAAATCTTCTCATTATTAAAATAATTGTTTCTTACAGATTTGAGAACTTTCCCTTATAAATAAAGTCGATTAACATTAAAAATTTGACTAGTTCACAAGCGATTTTAAGCTATTGATTTGAGTTTAGAGAAAATGTTTAATTGGTACAGAGCGTGTAAATGTGCCTTAAAAAGACAATTGTGTAAAATGACTTAAATTGACTTACCACTTGAGTAATCTAAAGTGATGATTAAAATATTTGTGAGGCAATGATAAAATTATTTTTACGTAAATTGTCGCATATATTTATTTAACTATGGTTATCTATAGCATTTAGGTGTGTATATCTAAAAAGAAATAACAACAACTGTAAAAAACCTATATCTGTATTTACAAAGATCTTTTGATTAATATCTCTTAGTGGAGTAAAAAAAAACTTGGTGCAATTAAACTCTAAGAAGACCCAAGTTCGCGAGTTCATTGCTAAAAAGATCACTTAACGTCAGGTGACCCATTTGCCAGTTTGGCTTCTGTTCTGTAAATAAATAAAAATATATTTAAAATAATGAACAATTTAGAGAGTTTTTGAATAATTACGTTTCGTGCATTGTCTGTAAACGAACTTTTTAAATATTTTAGTAAGTGTTAAAAGGTTCAACTTAAATTTTAAGTCATATCAAAAAAAGCTGGCAAAGAGGAACAGAGGTAAGCATAACAAATTAAGAAATAAAAATTCAGGGTCATAGAGTGTCTATAAAATATTGATTGTAATAAAACTCCTTTTTAAACTGCTTTTTTGAGCATCAATAATGTCTATATTATTCTTTCGCAAGCAAAATTTTTTTCGACCTATATTTATATTCTTTTAATTTATTTTGTGTATTATCTTAACGTTGGTAAACAAGTTTAAATTTTTTCGGGAACAATTCAATTTTTTACGGCTTTTTTGACATCTTAAACTTTATGAAAGTATTTTCTGTAAGTTAGAGAAATTGGTATCACCATGCATAGTCGATGGTATCACCTCATAGCCTATTACCGCCACGTCGTTAGTGTTTGACACAGCTTTGCTTAGACTTAGAATATCTCGGTAGGCAATTAACTTTTACTGAAAGCAACTTTCTTGTGGCTTTAGATTAGCTACATGTGACTGATATCTTTGATGTGTACAGGTAATGAGAATGTCTTTCCTGGAATACATCTGCTTCTTCGCGCTGCAATGCCAAAACAATATTACATAGCATAATTTTACCCGTGATGTTCCGGGCTCTTTTGCGGAATAGATCATCTGTCTTCCTGCGAAGTAGCTTGTAAAAGGCGACATCTGACTAGGTGATAGAGTTTGGCAGCGACTTGTCCGGATTGGTACCACCGCCCTACCTATTCCTGTCGCTATAACGTCAGTGCTGCCATTGATGTTTTCTATTTCGGAGGATAAAGTCGCTGGTAAACATACTTCTGCTCAAGGCCTACTATCCAGGCCTCAGGTTGGCAACGCACCATTACCTCCTTTTGTGTCTCAAGAACAGGAAATTCGTCTGCTTGTTTGCCTTCAAATATTATAAAAAAACGACTAGGTAAAATACAATGATAAAAAGTTAAAACAAAAAGCGGTAAACTATGACTTGACTGTTACACGTGACTATAAAAATAGATTTATTTGCAAGCGAAATCACGGGCATGTATTGAATAAGAGTAAAACACCAATATTATGAGACATTTGAGCATCATTACTCTATAGCCATCAACATAAACAACCAATTTCCATTTGCTATATCTTGTCTAGTTCTTGTAACATTTTCCTATAGAAAGTCGCTTTTAAATTTTAACCAAAACGCAACTATTACTAACAATTTCTCCCCTGCTCTAGTTTTATATTTATTAGTCTTAAATATGTATAAACCTTTTTACTGTATTTTATTTTACGACATATAGATATGTAAAATTAGAATAATTGACATCATAATTGCTTAATCTTTCGTAAATCGCCTGTTGGAATTGTTATGAGATCGCTAGTTATTGAGATTCTGATGACAGAATATAACAGTAGTTTATAATAGTTTTCAATATTAGGTATTTCGATTTTAAATTAAATTGGAACGATCAGATAAGATACCAAATTTGTATTTTATGTAGCAAATAAGAGTGGCCTACAATTTCATCCGCAAACTAGTCAATTCTACGTAGGCGACCGGAACCAACAATGGAACAACACATCTAATAAGATTCAAGACAATAACTAGCACTGTAGTTATGATGACAGAAATAATTAAGGTGGTTTGCATGGCGAGCCATCGTTTTGTCTAAATGACTATTATGTTAGGTTTATAGAATTTATTTCCTAAAAAAGAATATTACATTCACTTACATTGAGAAACAATATTTTCTTACATATTTCACATATTTTCACTTCTCTATACCAATCGAATCCAGCATTTCAAATTATTCAATATTTGCACCAACAGGAAAAATAATAAAATAAAGTATAAACCATAGATTTGTTATAGAATTCAACGATCTCGGTCATTTTAATTGGCAGCAGGGTTTCAATTCTTGCATAAACAATCGTTTGCAGCATTTTTTATTCTTCTCTAGGACATTAACATACTGTAATGATGCTTCGCGGTAGGTAATTTTTTTTGAATTATTTATCACAGGCTTACATCCGTTTAGTGTTTAGTTGTATAGATTCTTCGTGTTGATCTCAAACTTCATTAAAGAAGTCGGACATAAAAATTAGGCAAATTGCTTTCTTAAAAAGTAGCTTGGGAGAGGTCAGATTTTGACGCTAATAACACGTTTGTCGCAACAATTTATTTTTGAAATATGTGAGTTTCAAAAACATTTAATCACACTCGTACATATTCTGCCACATTTTAGTGCTCAAAAATTGGCATATTTATAGATAGATACATATCGATTACAAACTTTGATAAAAAACCGTGAGGTTACTCTAACTGGGGAAAAAGTAATTAATGAAAAACGTAAGACAATTAAAACCGTAATAAAATACATTACCAACAGTTGAGTCG
Source organism: Calephelis nemesis (assembly GCA_002245505.1). Lineage (NCBI taxonomy): Eukaryota > Metazoa > Arthropoda > Insecta > Lepidoptera > Riodinidae > Calephelis > Calephelis nemesis. Next base: position 536,530 of record NJDD01000327.1, read on the forward strand.
CCGATTTTGATGAATTTCGTATACCTATTCCAGATTGTTTGAGTAAAGACAGCTAATCGTAAGAATGTATCCGACCTTAGGATGTCTTCAGATTGCACTATAGCAATAATTTTAGAGCGATGAAACAGCAAAAAACCGACTTCGATCTCGATACGTAGATTTTTGTGAAGCTAACAAAAAAATTTCAATTTTCTTCGATTTTGTTAAGAGCCAGGACTTGGTGGCAATAGGACGGACCTCCTCCATAAAGCGTTTGTTTGAATAAAAATTTATTTTTTAAAATCGGTTCAGAAATGACGGAGAAATAAATTAACATTAAAAATTAGGATTTGTTCTTATAAGCAACCTGCTTCTTTTTTCGCAATCGTTCAAAAGATAATGTACATTTATAATAATACTAGCTGTTACCTGTGGCTTCAGCCGCGTTTTCGCAGGAATCCGTTGTGCGAACTGGATTAAATCTATCTGTGTTCCAAATGTCAGACAAATCCGGTCAGCCGTTCGAGTGTGAAAGAGTAACAAACACACACTTATCCTTATAAACTTTCGCATTTATAATGTTAGTAGGATTTTAACCGAACATAACGTGTATGCAAAAATGCAAAAAAATTCTCTTGAGTTTCGCTATTATTGTCATCATACACCGTAAAATTACCACCTTTTGTGTACATTTCAATAAAAGATTGAAAGTGTAATGCACTTTTATAATGATAAAGAATTATACCCGTACACCGGTGATTTGTTGCGAACATTCTTATGAATTATGTAGATAAGTTATGGTAAACGCCATTCGCAATCGCTTTGATTTTTTAAAAAGGTTGAGTCATTCACGCTTAGTGAAGAAGTTCCTTGATGCTAAATAAATGCTAGATTTAACGTACGGCAACCTAGTTGGTCGAGTGGTTAGCACACACGCCTAACTACGCCGGCCAACCGCGAAGCTCGGGTTCGATTCCCGACGGGGCAGGCATTTGTGTGATGAACATTTAGATGTCTGCATTTCCGGGTCTGGGTGTTTATTAAATTTATTCTTGTATCTATTTAAGTATTTCTATGTATTAGAATCATTGACTAACACCCATAACACAAGCATATAATTTGCTTACTTTGGGGTTAGATTCAATTTGTATAACTTGTCCAGAGATATTTATCATTATTTATTAATTAGATCAAAAGTAAGAATCCAATAAAAATCCAATAATAAATACCTGAAAAACATATTATTTAGTTATTGTGTACTAAGTAAACCTTGACATTGAGGTGTTTAGTTTGAATGTAACACAATAAAGGAGTTGTCCAACTTGGCTTGGCCCAACTCTCAAACACTTTTACTAAAAGTGTGCTGAGACCATAAGACTTGTGCCTGACATTATCCAAAATATTTTTTATTATAAAATATTTTAATAGTAAGCGCAATTATAAAGTTTGGTAACTTTTCAACTTTTGAGATATGTCAAAGACTAGCAATTTGATTGATGGGTTTGATTTTTTTAAAAAGTAGTCTATGTTTCACAAATGGGTCTTTCCATATGTGCATCTATTTTTTATTCAAATTGGGCTAGCAGTTCAGCCGTGAAAGCGAAACAGGCACCAACAATTTCGCTTTCATTTATATTATTTTGTTATTAGATTTCAATTTTAAAATTAATCTAGGAAATATATCGCATTACTTTACATCCTAACTCTGAGTTCCTAACTTGGTAGGCAGAGAGTATCGAGTACCAAATTTCACGATCTTGGCAGACCTAACTGGTTTCCTCCACATTCATTATCCTTTTCACACAAACACGCCGGTTTTTGGAGACTCATGACACCACCCTCGGTTAACAGAGCGAATTCATCGTAGAATGTCAACTTATGCCTTTTCTAATTTTAACACCAACAATTTAATTCAATCCTACTTTTTTAAGAACTCACTGTTAATAGGTATATTACATTAAATAGAGCTAAATAACAAAAGACAATACTTTTTGTAACACATGTTTTTGTTTCACAGATACGTCTTTTTTTCTTCATATTTTATAATTTTTATAAAAAAGATATGAACTGGCTATTGATTTAAAATTGAATTGAAATATTAGCATGTTCAATGCATTTTGTTATCTCTCAATATGGTACTAGCACAGAAGAAATAGTAGCATTAAAGTATAGAAGACTAAGTCTTCAGACTCGCAAACGCAACTTTGTGTATAAATAGTAATGCATACAAGCAGAATTGAAACTTATGATGTCACGTAAAAGCTCAAGCTACATTCTCGACGCCTTAATAATAACGACCGCGATGCGGCGATATCAAATGTTGTTAACTTGGTTTCAGGTTCCCAAAATGTACTATTTAGTGGTATGTAGTATTTAAAAAAAAAATTTTATCTCGAGTCACGGTATGCGTGATTGACCACCTCCAAAACGGTTAGACCGATTCTCTTTAAATTTTGTGAGCATTTTCTCTTTAAATTTTGAGTAGGTCTGAGAATCGGCCAACATTTAATTTTCATACCCCTTAGTGATAAGGGTGATTTATCCCATTTTTTTGTACTAAAATTACATTAAAAATATAGCAGAAAAACATCTGCCGGGTCAGATAATAGTGTTTGTGCTGCCAGAAAAACAGAGCTATGTTCACATAGTAATTGCATGAGCTAAGTAAAGTGACCAAAAAGGAAAATGACCCAAATTGCAGAGATGAAGGTCAATGTTGGAGAACAACCTGCGTGACGTCTGTCCGGTCTGTCATGACAAAACACTGTATTCAAAGGTAAAATGTAGCTTCTGTTATAACAAAACACTTTACATGTTTTGATAATTTTATCCAGCTTCTCGGATTCGATTTGCGACGGAGGCAGACATTTATGTGATGAACATTTGTATGTCTGCATTTCCGGGTTTGAGTGTCCATTAAAATTATTCTGGTATGTATAATTATTTCTGTATATTATAATCGATACGTCATTTCACAGTAACAGCTACAGTTTTTATGGAATAAAACAATATTTTTCCTATTTTCTCTATATTTTTTCGAGTTTATTTCATAAGAGGTTCTCCTGACTATAACTGACGCAACAAAAAATAATTAGCCAAATTGGTCGACCTATTTAAGCATGAGGCGACGAACACGCGAAACGGGGATTTTTATTTTTATATTTATTTTTTAACCAAACACAAAACTCAAAACATTATAAAAGCGGCAAAGTGCGAGTCGGACTTGCCAATTAAGGATTCCGTAGCAACTAGTAAGAGTTCTTGTAGTTCGATATAACTTTTATACATTTCTATGGAATAAAGAATTGTTTTTCCTGTTTTCCCCGTATTTTTCTTTTAATTATTTTATTTTATTACTCTAGATACTAAGTTCGTAGGGTCAATCAAATCAAAACAAAAAAGAAAATTTGTCGTAGATAATCTCGGAATAATTAGCTCGGTAATAATTTTATTGCCAACGAAATTGGATTCGGCTTTTTGCTTCAGTTTTATTGCGCTATAATTATATTATCCATTATTTCTAATCAATATTTTTATGTAGTTGAGTGGCAATCAATCAGAGTATTCCTGATATTGAGAAACACACAAAAATACACAAAACGCAATTAGCGCACCGTTCGACAGCTGCCGACCGACTACTAGCGAATGTCAACCTTAACGTCTATAGACTGCCCGCTGGCTAAACATACGTCCTTTCTATTGCAGTAAACATAAACATTTTAGAAACAAAAATTTATATTAACTGGTGGTTGCATGTTGATCGAAATTCAACCATAGTAAATTTTAATATCTTGTTGATAAGAACGCCATCTGCATTTCTCAAGACCAACCACTTTGTTTCCAAAGGGTATGGTGCGCCTTCTGTGATCTTTTATCGTTATCATCAAATGAAAAATATATTTGTTTCCATGTGTTAAACGTATGGTAGTGTGGGTAATGTTTTATTTATTGATTTAATATACTTTATAAGCATTATTAATGACAAATAAGTTCTACGAACGCTAAGTTCTGCACTTCTCCCTCACATAAACTATAAGTGTGCCAAACTTTATTCTTCTCCGTCAGCGCAATTTTCTTAAAGAGGATCCAAAGTTTTGGCATCACGTGTATTTAAATGTGTTTTTTAGTTTTAGTAGTTAGTAGGTATCTGTGAATATCGTAATGATTCATGTTGAGCGCTCATTTATAGGCTAAAGCGACATAAAATTGAGTTACTATTTTTGATTTAGTGTAGGGATGTGACAACTACACTGCTTGATAGTGAAACAAATAATAAGATTACTGATTTATTTAGTATTCTTTCCCATTCCTGTTGTTATAGCATAAGTGCTCGCCATTGATTTTTCCAGTCTAAATAAATCCTTTCTCAGTAAACTTACAAAAGTTATCCTAATTATCATTTAAAATGACGTATTTTTTACCATAGGGACATCCCTCTGCCTGGTTGCCTTTTTTACGATGGTTAGACACAGCAATGATTTGTTTTATTACCAAGCTAAAATAAGTACTATGGATATTCTTGAAAAAAATCTTAATTTTGTGAAGTAAAATATATCCAAATCAAACCTGTTTTGGTAGAGTTGTATTAAATATTGTAAAGATTTAGTTGGAGCGCTCTTATATACATTCTTTTGATTTTCAAAAAATATTAAATCCTTTTTTTAAAGTTCGTTCAAAGAAATGGCAGACTAAAGACTTGAGTTTGTATAATTTGAAGTGCTATCTCTAAGTAAAAGTATATCTTCAAAACCGACTTTAACTATTTCATTGCGTATAACGTAGCAATTTAACAATTATTTTATCCAGAAGATAGCAAATCTTTCTGATATAATCCTACATAAACTTTATTGATGTTCTACTAGTCATTTTTTAATTACACTTAGTAATGCATAATTTTTTGATGAGGTCGTTAAGATCAGTGAATATTTGTTGTGTTTTATAAAGTATAACTCAAAAACCACTAATCGGATTAAGACTACCACGTAATTTTGACCTATCTTTCTAAAAATGAACTATCAAAATCCATCGACCGAGTAAATGCGTACCAAACCTAAAAAAATCTAGTGTAGAATTGAGAACTTTCTACTTTTGGAGCTGGTTAAAAATATCAATTTTTAAGGGCAAATACTAGTGGCTTAGTCTTTTTAGTCTTATTCAATATGTTTATTCTTAAGGGGTATTGTTAGTCAGTTAACATTTGATTTTTAAACAAGCAATTCGCAATTAATACTTAATTGACCAAGAAATTATACGAATCGAAAATGATTTGTATTTATCATTAAATCCGAACAGTCATTAAAAGCAATACTTTCTTATGTATGAAGATAAAAATCAATTGCTGCTAATACGAGTGTGGGTATTTTTGATAACTGTTCCTATTATTCGCGCTAAGAATGTTCCTAGAACATGATTCACATTTGATCAACTGTACCTATTCTTTTACACTATTTTTGTTCGTACTTAAGTAAATCATTTGTTTGGTTGGAAATTACATTAGTTCGTGTAATTTGTTAAGATATACATTTATTCACCTAGTTAGTAGTTATTTTGGTCTTCTTTTTTTTCGCAGAAGTGACGCATCAGTTACGGATGGAGACAATGTAAAAAATAATTATTTAAACGTTTTCCGTCTTATTTATAAACATAAAGTACTCCAAGGTTCAACTTGGTAGGTATTATATCCCTCATTACGTTATAATACATATACCACTACACCATACCATACCTTCAACTTTATTTTACTCTTATTATTTTATTTCGTTAATCATGAATTGGCTAGCTACTTGTTCTGGCTTCGCTCAGATGGTATTTTTTTTTATCGTAAATTGAGATATAAGCTACCGTTTCTTTCAAGATAGATTAAACGGCACACGGTGTGCAAATTTGATTGAAATCGGTTAAGTAGTTTAGGAGAGTCACGTAATTTATGTATATTAAAAGATTTAATTTGATTAATTTAACCAATTATTTTAGTGTGTAATAATTATAAATGTTTTGCCATGGATAATTGAGAAAGTTATAGTAATTAGTAGTTGCAGTTAGTAGTTGTTGTAGTACTTGCAACTTGCAAGGCTTACAGTAGCTATGATAGCATATTGATTATATTATATAGTATTATGAATAAGATAAACTGAGAAATAAAAAACATATTTTACCATATCATATGAAATTGTAGGTTAAAATTTTATAAAAAAAAACAAGAAACTCAATTTACCACATCCCATTGACGAGTCCATAAAAACAATCGAAATAAAGGAATGGTGTTAGAAAAACGTAAAAAGTCATCGGTCAATAATGAGAGCCGCGCGACGGAATCAACGCCAGTCAATACATTCTAATCAGTGATTTATTGGCCCTAATCCTCAGCAGAGCACAAATAAGCTATCTTGTCGACTTAATGTTATATCAGCTCAGGCGTGAAACTCCCGCGCACCACTAAGTGGTCCTTCCAGTTTCCACTCGAAATATTTTAATAAGGCCTCACTGCTCACGCACCCAAATAAAAACACATACACGTATTAAGACTGTTACATAGCGTTGGGGTTTCGAATGGAATTGATATTTAAGTTAACATATTGTTAGCACCACATTTTTGTCAAATTCATTTATTTTTAGTCTCGTATTCGATCCATATTGTGTTTCTTTATTTTCTTATATGAAAAAGTTAACATTATGTATTTACATATTTCAGATTAGAACAATTTAGTAGTAAGCTAAGTTATTGTTGTCATATATAGCATAAATATTTGAAATACTAATAAATAAACATGTTGTCTATTGTTTTTTTCGTCAGAATGAAATTTTTACATTCGCTACCACAACATACCTAGGTCTACAGTAAAACAAGGCAATTATTTCAATGAAACTAAATAAAACTTTTGGTAATACTATAATTTGTAACACATTTTACATATGTATGTATATTATTATATAATATTTAATATCAACTAATATAACATTTAGATACAACATAAATTTATAAATATTCCTGGACAAATCACATAAAATAATCTAATCCTAAAGTAAGGGTATTTCAATATGTGTCTCAAAAATGATGCATACAAAATTAATTTATAATGTTGGAACAAATTAAGTTCTGTACTATCTCATCACTAACACGAACATTTTACTAAACCTCAAACCCTTTCATAGACATCTTATTTATAACAGAAGTGACACTAAGATTTTACGATTTTACGTTTTCGCTCTAAACGGTGTTAATTTATTGAACGTAGGCAGATAATATGACTTTTTATCCGTTATTGAAACGATTACACCAGAAATTATACGTTAAGTCCTATCTTTGTTGCTTACTTTGTGGCAAGGCATTAAATTATAAACCTTATCGGTTTTATATAAGGATACCTTTTGAATTTTTAATCAAACAAGACATTACCTTCTGGACAAAATCACCTTAAGGTATCGCTAATAAAAAGTGTAAAGTTATGAAGCTATGCCACTTGCATTAATTTCGATGCTTAACCTGATAAACAAATTATGGCGTATTAAGTTAATAGCTTAATTTATAATTGAATGTATTACGATATGTTCATAAGAATGCATTGTTACGATCGGCCTTTAGCATATCTGGATGTACTTAACGACAAATTGCGTGAATAAAATATGTCTTCGAGAATGCGACACCTTAAATGTTCAAGTATTCATTTTGTTTTTAAAACTTAACGGACCTGTTTTGTGTATTAAATTTTGTTATTCCTTTACAGCATTGCCTTGTTATTTTCTGCAATAAAAATCGTGATATTTAGCGTTGAGTCAAAAATTTCGTGTTTATGACTTTGATTAATATTGGATATGCCATTCCTAAGGATCAAATATAAAACTCGTTTGTGACCATTAGTGAGTTTAAGCATGGAAAAAGTCATAAGCAGCATTCGCTAGCGCCACACGACAGCTAATAAGATTTATTACTATAAAATGATATCTAATAAGATGTAAAAGGTCAAGACAAAATAATTAATTTGTAACTTCCCATTAAAAAGTAATAATTCAAGAAATCTCATGATTTCTCATATTTACGGTGTATTATTTTAATTCAATAAGATTCACTTTTCTAAGAGCTAAGAGTCAACGATACTATTACATAGTAATGCTTAAATAGATACCAGAATACACTTAATAAACACCCAGACCCGGAAAATGCAGACATCTAAATGTTCATCACACAAATGCCCCGTCGGGAATCGAACCCGAGCCTCGCGGTTCGTCGATGCAGTTAGGCCTGTACGCTAGCCACTTGACAAACGAGTACTCACAGATAATACATAGTGGTCGTGTAACTAGCTTACTATGATTTTTCTTTTGCCAAAAATCATAATAGCTTCAAATATGATTATAAATTGTTTGTGAATAGCAGCGAAGACAGCCATAAGTAATAATGCATTGTGGTTACACAACAAGAGCTTTCACACGCTGCTGGCTATCTTCTATCACTTTAATAAAAGCGCCCTTTGAGTCATATTAACGACACATGCGATGAATTTTCAATAACATGAAATCATACAAATGTGATGCCTCAGGCATTCAAATTATGAAAACAGAGTAAAAAATGAATAGCCTTTTCAAGGCGCAAGGCCTTTGCGAGACTCAAATAACTGCAGCAATTTGTCCTTATTTTTATAATTTATTGAAGTTACTTGTTTTCAGTTTTTATGCATTTTACAGCTGAAGATGGTTAAATGTATATTTGCAGAAGTAGAGATACAACTAGTAAACTATTGGGTATATTGAGTATTAGGTTGGCTATTATTTTGCAGCCCGAAATGGTAAAAAACGATCTAACATAACTTTTCAAATAAATGCGTGGTCAGGACACTCTTGAAGAGGTCAAAGATTCCAAATCTTAGTAGTTCAAATGGTAAAAGAAGGACGAACTGTTTTTTGACACATTGTTTACGAAATATGCCTTTCTTATATATGGTGTTGATAAGAAATAAATAAAAAAATATGGATTTGTGCCAGTAACAAGGCTCAAATACATACAAGCGTCAAAATTATACGCGTTAAAGGATTCTTACGTGATACGCAACTTTAAAAATTACCATCCATATTTTTGTAATACATTTTTAAGTCCATTCTTTAAATATGTTATTTTTATTCCAGTTCCTGTATCACCGTCATCATCGGGCGGTGGTGGATCCAGCACACCCTTGTATCCAGGCGCTACATCACATCCCTTATCGTCACTGTTGTCGCAACAGAGGCTTCTAGAACTGTCACGCTTCGGTTTGAGGCACTATGACATTGCTCATCATGTTCTATCTCAACAAGGAGCTGTCACTAAATTATTAGGTAATTTTTAAATATATTATTAAACAAGATACGAGTAGAAAAATAATCGGTTAAGAACGGCAACTCTTGAGACTTGATTGACATCTCGTAAATGAGTCCGATAACTCTCCATCTAATTCATGTTCGTTTGACATAATCGAGAATATCGAGAAAAATTAAGAATTTTAAAGTTATTAAATTAAGTGCGTACAAGCTTATAGAGATATACTCACGGCAAGCCCCGTACGTGGTAGGCAGAGAGATGCCTACCACGTACAGGACAAATTTCAAGATCCTTGCACACCTGCCTAGCTTTCTCTACATTAATAAACTCTTTTCATACAGACCACCCGATTTCAGAGACTTAGCACCACCCTCATAGAAAGACTGAGCGATTTGCTAATGGAATGTCAACCTTTGTCTCCCCGAGTATCTGCATCCATCCACATTCACACTGTATGTCTGTTTTGTTAATATTTCTTCGTGTCCAGACCAAGGGATCACGTCCTTGTTTTAAGCCCACTTCTTATAATTTAGTAAATGCCATAAGTAAAATGTACATAAATTACTAATTGTAGCTACTAACGACAATTCCGAAAAATAAAAATAAAACAGATTTCCTAGCTAAAAATTGCTATAAATAAAACATCCCTATTATCAATATAAAAACAAAAATTAAATTTAGTATTTATGTTGGTAGGTTATGATATAGGTAGGTACATTTATAGCAATATTTTATTTATAACACGCATTATAATAAGTCTCTAGATACTAATAATGAAAAGGAAACATTTGATTGTTGGTTTATTTGATTAATTGTTTGTCTGTTTGTTTTTAATTGGCTCCGAAACTACTGGACTCATAAAAAATATATTTTACCATTAAAAGCAGACATTATAGCTGAACAAAGGCTACGTTATTTCTATTAAAAAATAGAAATTTATACACCCATGCGAAGCCGGGACGAGGTGTTAGTATACTATACAGAACAAGTATATAGAAATTGAAATATAGAGTCAAGTGCCACATATGAACGCTAGAAGGGAGATAATAATTGATAAACCAACTTCTGCCTACTGGGTATCGCTTCCACTGCAATTAGCACGTATGTTATTAATGGACTCCCAGTCGGATCTCCAGGACTGTATTGATTTATACAACCAATCTGGAGAAATGCCTCGCGGTCCGCTATTGCCTGCAACTAAGTCATTTGGTATAATTACTGCAATATGTAGAATAGAATAATGAAGAAATTTAACAGGTGCGAGGTTTCTGAAGATTCCTTCCTAAGAAAAAACTTATGCACTTTCCATGTTAGAAATACGCGATATTGGCTTTACTAAGTCTAACTCTTAGGTTAGGTTAGGTCTAAAGAGAGCCTGCGTCAGAGCCTTTTCCAAACCAACGTGCAGCGTAAACCAGCGTGCAGGTAAAGTTGATTGGAATCCTTAAAGTTGTGAGTGTTAATTTTTGATTGACTTGATAGGTGATGCCTCAACATGAGGAGCAACTGGAATTTAACACTTTGACGATTTTGATGATTATCTACATATTAGTACGTGATGCCAAAATGTTGGACCCCTTTTTACGAAAATTGCCCCGACGCAGGATCATAAAATATGGCACACTAATAGTTTATGTGTAGCAGAAGTGCAGAATGCTAATATTTTTCTTTAATGCTTATAACGTACATTAAATCAATAAATAAAACATTACCCACACTACCATGCATTTGACACACACAACCAAACACATTGATGATAACGATAAAAGATCACAGATGGCGCACTAAAAAGTTTGGAAACCAAGGAGTTGGTCTTGAAAAATGAAGATGGCGTTCTTATCAACAAGATATTAAAATTTATTATGGTCAAATTTCGACCAACAGTCATACAAATAGCAAATAAACAGCAAATAAAATGTGTAAATGTCAATAAAATTTGGTACCTCTTTGATTATTATTTAAAAAAGGATACGCCATTAATAAGAACCATTAGATTCACATTTGTACAATAAATAATTAATAAGACCGCTAACATCAAAAGGCGCGGACACAAAAAAAAGAGATTTGCATGATAAATATATAGTTATCCAAATTTTAAGTATAAATAAATTGTGCTTTCAAATTAATTAAAGACTTTTCCTATGAGGATAAACCAATTAAAAGATGGAATGAGATTCTTAAATAGATCTCTAATCCTCTATATTAGATATTTAAATTCTTTGGTATGTAGTTTCATGTTAGTGGAAGCGGTAGTCACTCCTCTAGTTTTCCTCTTCAAGCAAAACGATCACTGGTATAATATTAGACACATATTATACACTATAAAAATATATTAATATCAATACTTTGAAAACATGAAGTACAAATGATTCAGTATAGTTTCGTTTCCGGCGATCAACCACCTGAATAATTTGTCGAAAATAACACCACCGAAAGCTGTTATTAAAACCTGATAATACAGTTAAGTTGAAATTGCTATTAATCAACGATACGCCATCGATAAAGTTGGCCGCGATGTACTATTGACGAAAGCTTAGATCCTAATCGATTCATAAAACTTGGAGAGTGTTAATTATAGCCACTGAACTGCAGGCTAGCATCATCACCGCCCCGAGCGCACACTCCCAATACAAATTCGATGCTAAAACTATCTTAGCATCAGACAGGCAAGAGCATCAATAATCATTTATTAAGGTGTTCCCTTTGTAATTATCAAAGGTGGCTTCAAGCGATTGCAATCATATTTGATTTGTAAACTGAGTGCAAACAAGAGTATAAACTTTGAATCCTCTTTTGTGAATGTAGTAATTATGCAAATTTTGAAATAATCATTGCAGTTTTAATCTATAGTCGATTTCTACGGTATGGTATAATTATAGGCAAAAATGTTTCCGTGTATTTTAATATCAATTTGTGGAAACTTTGCTCACATGGAAATAATTTGTCCGCTCAGTGGCCTCATTACTCAAGCTTTTGTAATGAGATTTGTCGGCAACGAGGAAATACATGATACGCTGATTTCTTCATGATTATTTCATTTGTGCACTTTCACTGAACAAAATTGTACATAATGTCACCAAAATTGACTAATTTCAGTCAATATCAAGTCGAAATTCAATAATTATGAAAAAACGTCGACCATCTTTTCTCTCGATGGCGCCAAAACTCCAAGTAGCAAGGTTGTATAGTAGTACTATTTAAATTATGCGCTTCGGCTCTATTCGTCAAGCTTCGGCTTCATTTCGCTCAAATTTAGATTAGGTCAGCCAATTTAAAAATAAAAGTATAAAAAGTGTAAAGCCGACTACTATACAAGAGTAGCTAGTAGTATACAAGAGTAGTATAGCAAGAATCATGCATTTGTTTGATTTAAAAAGTAGCAAAGTTAGGACTTATTCGGACTAGTGACCTGGTTTCCTTTCATACACATTTCATTAAAAGAAAATATGTTCCTAACAATATTTTTAAACATACAAGCACAACTCTTGCGATTTTATAACATTTAATATAGATAATGGCAACGTAAATAAAACAATTTGCAATAACGTAACTACTGTGAGTTTATCTTTAGCAAAATGTTACATGTCTAGATTTTGCGTCTTAGAGTTACTAGTAAGCCTGAGGCAGCAACAAGGTTTTCCGTTTTTACTTCTGAGAAATCAATATATATATATATATACTTTAATTTGAATATTAAAGCTTATAATATCGAAGTTTGTTATAGTTTACAATCTTTATTACGTTTTAAGATATCTATCTATCTATATATCTGATACTAGGTAGCTAGCCGATACATCCTACCATACCAAAGACGACCTGAATTAATTAACCGACAGGAACATGAATTTTTGTGTCACGTATATGCCTCTAGGAATAGGTTACGACGGTATTTTGCTATCAGGAAAACTGAATGCTTTTAAAAATAGCAATTTTATAACAAACAAAGAGTAGAAACGTTCAACGTGAAAATTTACTATTTAAAAATTACAGAATTTTCTTTAGGCCACGTACGGACATAGGCACTATGGTAATAGGTATTAAAAGCTCTAAAAAGATAAGAGTATTAACTATTAATACTCTTATCTTTTTAAAGCTTTTAATTAGATGTTAATATAAACTCGAAATTTAATTCCTGAAATTATTTTAGGGGTATCCATGTTTCATAATTCTTTAGTTCATTCACATTTTATTTTTCTAATGAAAATTAATATTTCAAGGGAAATGCCCGGTTGGTGATGGGTTTGCCACCTGTGTTGTTGTTGCGGGACTAAGTGCCTTAGTGCTCTGGTGGTAGCTCTGCCTATCTCTACTGGGATACCATTACCTTACTTGTTATCAATACTATAATCAAATAAATAAAACTCTGTAGCCAACTGGCTACAGAGTTAAATATAAAACTCTGTAACTAGTAATAAAGGTAGTACAATTATACAGATGCAAACACAACACGCACTGCTGCTTTTGAAATCCTTTCACGATTCTTGAACAAACACAAAAGTGGATGTCCTAATTGTATAGCTAACAGATTTAATTCATCAAATTACACACGTAACATGTGTCTACTGTAATGTCTACCCAACTCACGCTTCGCTAATAACCAGATCGTATAGTTGAACTTTTAAATTTATACCCATTACAAAACCGACCAAGAGTTGTGTCTATTCGTCGAGGTAGTATTTGCGTCGTGCTCTATTTTGTGCTCCTTGCAAAAGGATTTTTATTTGAACTTAATAACGTATTTTACTAAAATACCATTTTTGCAATTCGAAAGTGCGTCATCCTACTAACATTATAAATACAAAAGTTTGTTTGTTACTACCTCACGCAAAAGCTGCGTAACTGATTTTCATGAAAAATGAAAATTATTTATTTGCGGAATATGCGTGTTAAAAAGTTGTTACAAAGATATTTAAGCATACAACATATTCTACTCCATTGTGGTGTGCAAATAAGTAAATATTTTTATACATTTTAGAACTGAAATCATAGCACGTCATTATACTTTTAACAGATATTTTATTTATTTACTTTATTTAGGGTAGTATTTATCCTGAAATAATGTTCCTGTGGTACTATTAAACATGCGGCAACGCCGCGGGTAGCAGCTGCTACTTTAAAATATATTTTAAGATTACGTCCAAATATGTGTGCAAGTGTATCGGCATTAACTAAATAGGTACATCGATTTAACCTATCTTTTTAACACTGTACTGAAATATTCAAAAGCTATGTATAACTAGCTGTTACGCGCGGCTTTTCTCGCGTGACAAAAATTTATTTACAGATTATAGCCCATTAATAAGGACTCATAAAAATGTTCAACCCCTATTTCACCCCTTTAGGTGTAGAATTTCCAGAAACGCATAAATACGTATCTACTCATTTTTAATAAGTAGCCCGAAACTAAAGTTTCATGTTCCTAAGTTAAGACGGTCTTCCATACTAACTTTCAACTCCTATTTCACACCCTTAGGGGTAGAATTTCCAAAATTACATACTTAGTGGTTGTCTACTCAATAAAACGACCCTATTTACTAAATTTCATGGCTGTAATTTTATCAGTTTTCGCTCGGGGATGATGAATCAGTCAGTCAGGAAATGTTATTTTACAAATATAGATATTACAAATATTGTAAAATAGTTTGTTACTTTCGAGGTGATAAATATGAAGAGTAGAATGACGTGTAAAAATATTTTTTTATAAAAACAATAAAAATCAACAACAAAGCCGTGAACTTCCAAAATTACAAAACATTGCGCAATGTTTTTTTTTCTTGTGAACTTCTTTTTAATAATTCGCGAAACAAAACAATTAATTTAAAATAGTTATATATTATTTTAAATAAATAATTAATTTTAATAATAATTAAAATCATTATATATCAATAATTTTATTACCTATTCCTTTCGCTTATGTCCAATGCTCGCCGTTGACGTGTTCCGGTTCGGAGAGTAAGGTAGCCGGTCAACTTACTTTTGCTCGAGGCCTAACATCACTGCCTCAGGTTTGGCAATGCACTATTACCACCCTTGGTGTCTCTTTGCGGCGTGAATTTCTTAACATCAAGAAATCAGTGTGCTTGTTTGCTTTCCATTATCATAAAAAAATATATACCGTTTATTTTCATATTGTAGCTTTGTTGTTATTAATTAAAATTAAATGTTGA
Source organism: Calephelis nemesis (assembly GCA_002245505.1). Lineage (NCBI taxonomy): Eukaryota > Metazoa > Arthropoda > Insecta > Lepidoptera > Riodinidae > Calephelis > Calephelis nemesis. The sequence continues at coordinate 551,968 of NJDD01000327.1, forward strand.
GAAACAGTTTGTAACTTTTATTTAAATATATCTTCGGGAAATCGCTGTGTTAGGGTTTATCTTTTCTATTGCCTTTGCTATAAAAATTCTTCAACATTGGAACCATCAAACTACGAGCACATTTAAATATTAGGCCGTTACGATGAGATTGAGTAATAAATGATATCTTAATTCTCACACTCGCTCGGATAAAAAGGTATCATTCAGGGATTCTCAATCTTTGGTCTTCCGAACTCTGAGAGTCCGTCAATGCGTCGAGAATAATACATAGGTATTGATATTCAGGATACTGAAGATTATGTTAATATTTTAGCGTTAGTATTATGGTTTTGCCTCTGTGGTCTAGGCGTTCAGTTGTTGGACTTGACTGCATGAGGTCCCGAGTTCGAATCCTGGGTCGGGCAACAGAAAAGAAAATTGGGTTTTCTCAATTTTCTAATAAAAAAATGTTGCTTGGGATTGGAAATGTGCCTGGTTAGCGATAGGCTTGCCACCTATCACAATGTGGGACTTAGTGTCTTCGGCTAGTCGTGGGTGCCCTGGTTGTGCATCTGCGTAGCGATTCGGGGATATGGGCGTGAAGTTGCTTTTTTTGTTATTACGGTTTATAGGTATTATGTTTTGGTCACGTCACCGAAAAGGTAAGGTGCAAATGAGAGGTTTTTTTTTGACATGCAAAAATAATGGCAAATGAACCTGTCGAATCCACAATCATTTTCTCGTAACACCAATGTTTTATTTAAATGCTAAACTGTTTCATTGTATTTTTGGCACTATCGAGATGGTCGAAGTTTTTTTCATAATTATTGAATTTCGTGTTTATATTGAAATTAGTTAATTTTGGTGGCATTTTGTACAATTCTGTTCAGTAAAAGTGCACAAATGAAATAATCGTAAAGAAATTAGCGTTTCGTGTATTTCCTCTTTGCTGCCAAATCTCACTACGTAAGCTTGAGTAATGAGGCCACCGTTTTACCCAAAACCCTGACATGACTTATTGATGACTTATCACAAATTATAATTGAATCGCGACTTTGGTAAATTTAATGCAAATTTCTACTAAACTAATGGCAAAATGCTAACGCGAATGCCAAAACCTAAAGAAGGAAGAACTGTTTCACTATTGTGACTCATTTTTTATATCATTAATTGTCAAAGACATTTAGATAGTGAAAGAATTTAATTAGCATACAGATTTATAAATGTCAAAATGTATGCTTACAAAAACATTGTCCCCTAAATTTATATTTGTTAACAGATTCCGGCGGTCGACGTTTGGTATAGTTTATGTACATTATCTAATTGACCAATGAGATATCAATTTGGTCAAACGGAATTTAAGTTAATCGATCAAAGATAATCGTTTGCCCACCACTGCAAAATATATTTGTCTACCTTTAATTTTAAAATCTTATTATTATAATGGTGACAGCAATATGAGCAATCTGGATTTTATCTAAAAAAGAAGATATTGGGTTCATCTATTTTTTAAATAAATAAATATCTCTGGACAAGTTACACAAATTGAATCTATCCCCGAAGTAAGCAAATTATATGCTGGTGTTATGGCTGTTAGTCGACGATATTAAAACATAGTACTTATATTATAGATACCTGAATAAATTTAATAAACACCCAGACCCGGAAATGCAGGCATCTAATGTTCATCACACAATTGAATGCCCCCGTTGGGAATCGAACCCGAGCCTCGCTGTTGTTCGGTGTAGTTAGGCGTGTACGCTAGCCTACACCGTATTCTATAAAAGTCCTGCAGCGATGGCGATCCGCGCGGTTATGCGGCGCCCGGTGTTATGCTCCGCCAGTGCTGAGGTTGACGGTAGCGAGTAAAAGCGGTTAATACGGCGATAGCACAGCTCGACCGCGGTACCGGGCTGTACGCGTGTGTTTGGTATCAACAGATTTATAAGAGACCAATGCAACTTGAGATCCGCTTCACCGTCTACCGCGGCGGTGCGCGGTGCCTTGTGTCAATTAACTTAATCATCACTGATGATTATAAATGACATGTATTTCTAAGCGATAGACTATCTGCTCCTATTCAAATACATTCTTATTCGAAAACAGAAATTCAGTTAGCTGTTAGATTTTAAAATGCTACTAACTTCTTATTACGATCATTGAATAAATATCTTACAAAAATCATGGTTGACACATATCAATTTGTCCATACTTTCTGTTTTTAATGAAGTATACTTAGGTAAAACATTTAAATAAGTCCTAACAATTTTCTTGTGTGGCGCTTAGACTTAAGAGCCCTATAATCATATAGCAATGCATCTGTACCCTCTACAGTATATTTAGGTATAGGTGACCGCCGTATCTTACCTTCGGAAAATCGACCTGCCAATTCGCTATTTTATAATGTGAAAGGTATCAGTGTCGGAAGTGTTGCCTTTCATTATCATTAAAAACTATATCCCCAAAAAGCAGCTCTATGCAGCAGAGTTGGAACCAAATCATTCACGATTAGATGAACGTCGCACAATTTGATATTAATGGGGAATCGGACCCGGGATCTCGTGTAGCCAACGCTTGCACCGGACCACTGGGATACATAGCCAATTATAAGTTAGTACTTCGTAATATAGCAATTTCAATAGGAAACTTCTACTCAATGTAGTGTAACTGGAGTGTGTCAATCAATTTTCGCCCACGGTGGTTTCATAACACGTGTCAGGTTCCCATGGAAGCTTGGCTATAGTCCGCCCTGGGCTATCATGAAAACCCACTTAAGTATTTAACATAGGCACCTAGTCTTTGCTCGAATGATATTTGCCCTACATATATTCTTAGTGCTTGAACTTAAAGATATACTGGTACAATGTATCACCACGTTTCTATCTTTTCGTCTTTGGCACCAAGTAGTCATAGGTAGAGCTCAAGATAAGAAATGGAATATTTCGTTTTAAAATTCAACAATCAGTATCCAAATACTCAAACTTTTGGGACTGAGCTTTTGGCATAACCTATAGAGTAATCACCAATTAGTATATAATACTTAACCAGTAGACTAAAAAAGCAAATTATTGATGATCAAAGGTTTACTATTATTTTTTTCAAACGCACTAATTTTATCGGAGAGCTAAAAAAAGGCGAAAAAAATTGTGGGAGTAGTTGGAGCTAGGTCACATTAGTTTGTTACGATGAGGTCAGCTATAAACAAAGGTCTATATGAAGAATATGACAATTATAGAGAGGTGGGATTTGTTGACAAATAAAAAACAATAACACATAAAACCTATCTCGATTACACCAGCAATTATAGTAGAACAGATTTGTTTATAATTAACATAGATTACTCCTTTCTTTTTACTAAAAAGGTAAACAAAGAAACTGAAACCACCGAGTGAGTAATTTCATATTAAACCAGTAATTTCATTTTGATATTCTAAAATTTGTTTAATGATATCTCAGGGTGATTATCCGCGGGTCGTCGCAGCGAGTAATGAAGTTGTATTTAGGCTTTGGTCCTATAATCAAAATTGAATTACCAAGTTGACATTCTTGTTTTACAATCTATGCCTTTTCTTTTTCCGCTCCGATTCTCGTAGTTTAATTTAAATATTTAACGATCTTTGCTGTCGATGTGGTGTTATTTTTAGCCAAGTATTTTATAGTAATGATACAGTAGGTGACATTATTGAGTGTTTGATATTTCCTCGTGACGTTGCCTCGTGACAGTTTATGTCCGATCTATTGGTGGAACTTAATTGGTACCTTCTGGTGCAATAACTTGATAGCAATCAGGAATCATGGAGGTTATCTTAAATGGTGCTGTAACTTATACTATGAACAGTAGTGAAAAATTAAAAGTGTGATTTATTAATTTGTAATATTTTGACTCTCGACGGAAGAAGAGGGGTGCTATAAGTTTAAAGTGTCAGTATTTGTTTGCTTGTCTGTAGCATCATAACTTAGCGTAATGGATGAATCGATTTAGATGACGATTTTTTAGATATAAAAGCTGACGTGATCGCGATGGTTCTTAGCTATATTAAAATATGTAGGTTTTGTCGGTTATTGAATACTTTAATTTTAGTGATATGTAATATGAATTAATATAAAAACTCTTATAGCATTTAGTGTTTTTTTCCTTTTCTTCCGATATTTTCATAATTGTTCTTTTATTCTTTTATAAATGATAGACGCATATATTAAACCTAATATCTGATTTCTTAAAATGAGTTGGAAGTAGAAAATCTCCAAATTTCTATTTAAAGCCAAAACTACATTTTACAATACAATAAAAAGTCTGAAAATTGTGAAACCTATCAGATTGGACCGAAACTATTTAAACATTATTAATAGCTTCCGAAGTAGCAAGCTGTCTAGCTTAATTTCTGACAAAAAACCAATCAATCACCGAATCAGGTATCGTTAGCACACGGGTTGCATTTTATAAACAGGGTCGATTTTTAAACGAGTAAAGCCATACAGAAAGTTTAGGTGGTATAGCCTTGCTGGACACGTAATAGTTTTGCTAGTTATGTTACGTGAATCGAACACTACAATTTTTTTATTCTACCATAACTGACTCCAAGGCAATCATTTATTTGAAAAATATATCAGTATTAGTATACGATAGTAATTATTTGGGATTGCACCAATTTCATTTTGCTAAAGTAAATAATTGATATTCACACATTTTCCACTACAATTTTTTTTTAATTTTAATTATATCAGAGGTCCAGCCAACATTTTGGCGTTATATAAAAAGCAAAAAAATTCCTTTTTTGACTGTATCATAAAAAGGCATTGAAGCATTCTGGTACGTACGTACAATATAGTCTTAAAATGGCAGTCTGTATAGTCTCTGTCAAATCAGGGCTATCCACGCTACTTCGCCGTTAAAGATTTTGATCTATTAGGTGGATGACACTGCATTTTTAGATTGTGCTTAGCGCCAGCCGATATAAAGCATCCTTTTTAATACAAATTTAATCAACAAAACTCAAGCTTTTCAGCACCGTTTAAAAAGATCTTGTCTTTTATTGTAGAGTCGATGTTTAATGACTAAGCCTTAAATGATTGTAAAGGAGAATTCGTTGGCTCCTTTTATGAATGTTTTGAGTATTGTACGTAGTTGTAATCGTTTTACTAAAAGGTGAAATTGAAAAAAATCCTGTGATTAGCGACTACTTTAAGCGAAATAAAATTTAATTTACAACCCAAAATTATTTAACAGCTTAACGCCAGTAAAGGAAATTATTGTAAAATTTGTTTTTTTTTTAATTTATACAGAGAGTAGAGCTCCGTAATAGTGCCGTTACCATTAAGTTAGGTTCTGTCTTCGCTGATGGAATTCCAGGAAAATAGATATAAAGACTTTAGCAATTTTACTGACTCATTAATTATTTGAAATCATTTTTTAAGATCATATTTAAATATCAACCTCGCTGGTATCATTGGTCGAGTGGCTAGCGTACTCGCCTAACTGCATCGACAAACCGCGAGGCTTGGGTTCGATTCCCGACGGGGGCAGGCATTTATGTAATGAACATTTAGATGTCTGCATTTCCTGGTCTAGGTGTTTATTAAATGTATTCTGGTATCTATTTAAGTATTTCTATGTAATAGTATCGTTGACTAACACCCATAACACAAGCATAATATTATTTGCTTACTTTGGGGTTAGATTCAATTTGTATTACTTGTCCAGGGATATTTATTTACTTATCAATATTAAACATAATAATTATTCTTTATTTATCGAACAAACGTAAAAACTACGCATTTTTAAAAAAAAAAACCTATAGTTGTGAATGATGTCTCTTTGTATAATTTTGCTTTCATTTACTCATTGATTTCATAAATTTAAAACACAATGAGGATTCGACCAAATTTATTTATTAGGTAATATTTGTTAGGTAGTAAGTAGTCACCTTTCCTTAAATCCTTAAAAATATTTTAAATTTTGAAAGAACTGAGCAATGAAAATGAAACACATTTAGAGTAGGTACAGTCTATTAATTACCACATCATATTAAATAGATTTTAATCTACAATATTACTATTATTATTATTATTAGTATCAAAGAGAACGGGTCAAAGAATCTTGAGGATCACTGCGACCTTGACAGATCTATTGCGATCACTAGGGATTGCAACCCGGTATCATTTTTAATCCGGCCGGATTTCACCGGATTGAAGCTAATCCGACCGGATCCGGACGGATCCGGCCCAATTTTTAAGTTACTTGGAACCTAGTATTTAGTAATTTTTAGTTCTGATAATAAAAGATATAAAGAAAAATAAAACACTTATTTATGAAAAATGAAATCACTTTTCATTATATGTTTTGTTTTTAATTGTAATTTTGGTACTATTTGTACTGGTGTATTTGTATTTGTAAATGAAATTTTGAAACTATTCTAAATAATAACATAACTTATTACACTATTAAACTCTTATTAATAATCAACACAGACTTAAGATAATAAAACTGACTTTTTTGACTAAAATTTGTACTTATAAAGCCAACTTCAGTTTATAATCCTAAGAAACATTAAAACACGAATCATTTATTTTTTGCAATGTCAAATGCAAGTGAATATTATTTTTGTGTCTGAAAAAACGATCTAAGAAAATATATACCGTATTATTAATAAACATGGACTAACTTCGGAGTAAAATTAACTTGATATTATAGTCTGTATCACATTGTAATAGAGACTTTAACACCAGGTTCTTTACTCCATGTTTATTAATGAGACAGATCGTGTTGATTGTACTGTCTCCTAATCTGTTTTTTACGGCACTACAAATATAACCTGCAGCAGAAAAGGCCCTTTCTGCCTCAACACTGGTTGGCCTAATCGCCATTAAATAACTGTAGATGTCTGTGATAAGTGTTTTCCTTTCACTCCTTCTACTTCATACGCAATCATTTCCTTCATTTTTCCCCCTATACTTTTTTTTGCAGGATTTATATTTATTTATATCGTATTTTTTGCTTTACCGGATCCGGCCCCAACTCACCGGATCTGGTAGGTCCTTAAACACACCGGATCCGTCGGATTACCGGATCCGCCGGACCGGATTGCAATCCCTAGTGATCACGCCTCTTATTCATTAAGATTACATAAGTTCCGCAAGGTCGGTAGTCACTAGGAACTGTACGATGCACTTGGAACTTATCAACTTAATATCTTAGGGGTTAATTATGTGCCCACCCAGAAGTCTACTCCTTACTTGGTTAAGTGCTGGGCACTCACAGAGTATGTGTATTGCCGTTTCTTCTGCCTCCAAGCAAGCTCTACAATCGGGCTCTTCTGCTAGGCTCATCCTGTTTAAATGTTTGTTGCGTCTGCAGTGTCCTGTTAACGCTTGGACTAAGATCCTGAGCTCTTTTCGTTGCATGTTCATTGCAATCGATGAAAATTTGGTACAAAACCCCGTGATAAGAGTTTTAGCGTGCTGTTGGCCTACAGTTTTCAGCCAGTTGGACACGCTTTTTTGCCAGGTCCAAATCTTGAGCAAACTTCTAGAAGTGCTTCTGGCAATCCCACAAACCGGTTTAGGTCCTGTGGGGAGAGCATCTGAGCCCTTTCTAGCCTATAATAATACTAAACGTCTACTAATTAAAAAGCTGTCATAACAAATTATCAAGTACAACATTGTAAGCGTTTATAGATTTGTGTTTCTTGAGTTAGCATTACATTTGTGCAAATTGAATCTTGTAAAGAATGTTTCATGAAGTATTTATAATAATAAGGAAGAGCGCGATAGAGGCACGAGCATGGATATTACACAACAATTCTGGGTACTACAGTACCCCACACGATCCGCCTTTGCCTAGGCAACGGCAGGTAATTGGTTCTGGTCATGCGATTACGTTTCTTGCCGATTTAATTACCGCGAAATGATCAGTGTACCGGCCTCCCGCAATTTACCTATCAATCAATACAGCGGCTTGTACACTCGAACAAAACTGCGATATAGTTTTCAATCACTGTACCTGTAATATTGAGAAAACGATGTCGAATGTAAGATTGTGATGTAGAAACTGCTTATAGTAGTACTATTTAAATTATGCGCTTCGGCTAAGCTTCGAAAATCCGAATATATTTTAAAGATATCTATAATATGGAGTTGCTATTACATAATTAATCATTTCGCTTAAATTTAGATTAGGTCAGCCATTTTAAAAATAAAGGTATAAAGTGTAAAAAGAGTAAAAAGTGTACAGCCGAAGTGCATAATTTAAATAGTAGTACTACTATACACGGCTGATTAAATTTAAAGTATATTAAATGTGTATTAAGCTTAACGTAAACAATTTAATTTCTAACCCTCTACGGAAAAAGAGGAGGTGTATTATAAATTTAATTTTTCTTTATGTGTGTGTTTCTGTTTGTGGCATCATAACTGTTAAACGGATGGACCCATTTCGATGGGGATTTTTTGTTTTAAAACTGACTTAATCTAAATCAGTTAGTCATGGGTTATTGAAAATGTTTAGTATTTTTATTAAAAGTTAGTGTAATGTAGCTAAATTAGGATGAGCTAACCCCATCACCCGCTGGTGGGAATCTATTATTTAGGTAACTGTTGTGCATTATCTTGCCCAGATTGGTACCGAAGCCTATTATTCCTTCCTTCGCAATTGTTCCGTGCTTGAGGATCCGGTATCCGGTTATAAATCGGTACCTCAGTACTTTTTGGTGTATCCTACTAATTTTATAAATGCGAAAGTTCATAAGAATGGATGGATGTTTGTAACTCTTTTACACATAAGCTACTAAACGGATTTAGATGAAACTTTACGGGGATATAGTTGAAACATCAGAATAACACTTGGGTCACAATTTATAAAAACATGTAATTTGGCAGCCGGGCGAAGACGGTAGTGGAAGCTAGTTTAAAAATAAGTTTAAAAGTTACTTTTTACAGGTTTTAAAAAGTAGTATGTGAGTTTATCTCTTGGCGGTTGATTAAAAAAAATGCTTCTTTTGAATCCGGATCACTAGTTATATAAATATTAAATTTCATAAAAATCGGTTCAGTGGTTTAGCCGTCAAAGAGCAACTGACAGATACACGGATAGACACAGACTTTTGCATTTGTAATATTAATATGACCTTGGGTTAAAAAGGTTACCTTTTTTGTTGTGGTATCTTAAATCTCGTATCCTAACAGAAAGATAATTAGTTTTCTTCCCTAAATGTATTAATTGAGTTGTATTTTTAACTTTGATATTTCATTCAACAATCTAAAATGCCAATACAAAAACAAGTAAATAACATAGTTAATGTCAACTAACTTTCTGCGGGAAAAAAACATTCTCGAAACCAAAACTATTTATAAAAAAAATTTATAACGTTTGCTTGTAAAAAAACCTAAAATTATCTAAAAAAATACGAAGAAAAATATATTTATTTGCGAAATATGAGTTATAAAATTGTTTAGCTATCCAACATATTCTACCTCATTGTGGTTTTCAAATATTTTAACATTTATAAAAAATAATTATTTTATCATGTACACAATATTTTAATATTCATACACAAAAATGGTTTTATATTTATTTCAATTTTAAAATGTAAATAAAATTAACCCTTTCTATCGTAAACTACCACCGTTTCCGTTTCTACATGATCATAGAGTCTAAAATAAAAGAGCAATGATTAAAAGTACTAAATAAAGTATCTATCTAAAGTGTCAAACACAGAAACAATAACACTTATTTTAATGCTTTAGTTCCTATGTGTTATTCTGGGTCCACTGAGTAGAATAGACCATCTGCCTATCTGCCAGGCAGCTCTTAAGAGGCGAGCACAGGTACGGAGAGAAGGGTAGCCAGAAGACTACAGAAGACAGAATAAGCCTTCTTTTTCGGCCTCAGGACAGGTTTGTGTGTTCGCCGACCTCTCACATAAAAAATCCTACATTGTTAAATAAAAACCTTTGTCTTTGAAGTTGGTACAGAATAAGTACTGCGAAATATGGATGTAACCATTTCATTGTTTACTAGTGAAAAAAATTAGTATTTTTTTATTACTACATCTTATTACCTAAACTGGAAAAAAGAGAAATAGACACCAACTCGCCAGGTTTCATTGTCTTAACTTTTAACTGCTACCGAATCGTATTGTTTTGCTTTTGTTGTATTCCAATGGCAATACGTTAAAGTATCCTTCTCCTTATGTATAGACTTAAATTATAAAATTAAATTATTATAATAATAATATAATATATTATATAAATATCCTTGGTCAAATTACACTAATTGAATCTGACCCCAAAGTAAGCAAATTATGTACTTGTGTTATAGGTGTTGTTAGTCAACGAAACGAATGCATTGAAATACTTAAATAGGTACTAGAATAAATTCAATATACACTTAGATCCGGAAATGCAGATATCTAAATGTTCATCACACAAATACCTGCCCCATCGGGAATCGAACCTGAGCCTCGAGGTGCATCGATGTAGTCAGGCGTGTACGCTAGCCACTCGAACAACAAGGAGGTCAATTATATAATATTGAAAAATACAGTTACCCCAACAATGAACAAGGAAGTAAATCGTTACTATCGTACCCAACATGACATATTGGATTACCTTAAAATTTGTACCATAATGCTCATGTCCTGATGGGCAGTCAAGTAAAATAACATGACCATAAAAGAGAACGATGAAACAACTTTGTTGCTAACTACTTTGTATTATTACATTATTAACTCGTATGATCGTTTTTTTATTTAATACAAAATGTATCAAACGTAATTTTTATACAATTAAAAAAATACATACGTTCCCAGAAACAGGTTAAGCTATTAAAATTATATTAGAATTTTCTGATAATTTTATTTGTCTTTAATCGTATTTATCAAAATAAGTATGATTAATTGTTTAATAGATTCACCTAGACGGGTATTAATCAATTTTAATGTTAATCATCAAAAGTTCATTTTTAACCTTTACAAAGTAAAAACATGAACTAGTTTTTTCTTATTTCAATTTCAAAAACATATTATTTTAGTAAGTAGTGGTTTATTTTGACTTTTAACTGATCCCAAAAATGATCAATTTCTTTTTATGTTGTTTCCTTTCGAATGTTTGGTCATGATTCAGAGATGGACTCTTTTTTTACAAATTTCATAAGGATCCGAGTAGTAATTTTTAAATTAAACTTTATTAATGCGATTTTTGTACCCTGATGACGTAGTAATGAAATAATAAATTAAATTTACTAAGCTTTTTAACAGGTTTATTTATAACAGTTATAAAATCAGTTTCTTTTACGATATAGGCGTTCGCAGGTTATTACAGTCAATTCAATGCTCATGTTTTGCAATGATCACGTTTTTGCGTTCTTCTTATCCACCATTCTAAGTGTACTGTTATGTCCTTACCCATTATTCTGTTACATTTTTGTTTACTGTATGTTCTTAACCGTAATTTTGTTACATTTTTGTGTGTACTGTAGGTTCTTAACCATAATTTTGTTACATTTTTGTGTGTACTGTATGTTCTTATTCATCATTCTGTTACATTTTTGTGAGTACTGTATGTTCTTATTCATCATTCTGTTACATTTTTGTTGTGTACTGTGGGTTCACCATACTATGACATTGTTGTGTATACTTGCCTACATATTTAATTTCTTTTAAAATTAAGTTACCTAATGCTAATTATACTAGGCAAACTAGTTAAAAGATTTTTTATCTTAAAACCGTTAAACAGTATCTTGTTTTTATCACTTTAAAATTATTTTACGGATTTTTTTTTATTATAAAATTGAGATGTCAGCTATCCTATATCTCAAGTTGGACCAGATTGCTCACGATGAGCTAATTTAATTTAAAATCGGTTATGTAGTTTAGGAATCCATCGCGGACAAACATTGTGACAGGAGATTTATATATATTAAGATATTGCACGAATTCGATTGGTCAAACGAAAACAAAACGAATTTGACACAACTGTCTGTCCATTTTGTTTCACCTTATTTATCTGTCATATACCTAAATAATTCAGAAAAAATAAAAATCTCAACTCAATTGATATTATTTTATACTAGCCCTATATTAATCTCATTTACTTATGTTATGAAATTTTGACAAACGTGAATTTTTAGTTTAATACAGCCTTCGCCATATTCTTTTTAAGTCAGTAAGGTTTTTTTTTATTTAATCTAGATATTGACATAATGTTTAAGGGGACCTTCTCTAAATAGGATCTACCGATTTTTATGAAATATTTTATGTACATTTGATAGGTGTGAGAATAGATGATGAAATAGGTATATTTCAGACTGCTAGGTATACATGGTAAGGCCGAAAATTGCTTTATTTGACATAATTATCATATTTTTTTATTTATTTTATGTGTTAAGAAAGCGAACAATCACACGACTCTCCCTATGCTAAGATGTAACTGTGGCATATAGTTATCATAGATATTGTAGGTGTTTCGCTGTTTTTAGCCGAGATGTTAAGTCACATATTATACTTACTAGCTTCTTTACTTTTCGGCACGAAACATGACACTAGTTACGCTTAAGTGTTACCGCTCTTGCACTAAGTTAAGAGAAATCTATTTTTTATTTTTTATATATATACTTCCTTCTTCCTGCCATGGTTTAACAATCATAGACTATCTGTCAATTCCTCCATCTTGTCATTTAGTTTAGAGTTAATATCTGGGTTCATGTTCATTGATGTAATGCCGTAATATGACCTAGGGCGTGAGATGTGTGGACACACCACGGGTTGGGTGGGTTGCACTAATTTCTTCGGACTCGGCGCTGGTATAATTATGATAGAACTTCACGTACAGGTAAGTTCGTTTATATCGGCAAGAAAAGGTTCGACGGTGGATCCCCATCAGGACATGTTATAGCACGGCACGGTATGACCCATTTAACCTTTACGAGTTGCCTGGCTGGAAGGCCGATATTCTACGCAGGAGACTCGGAAACAGGGATTAATAATAGGTACATAATCCTAAAACTAAAAGGGTTATTGAACCTCTGACATAACCTATGAATATGTTATTTTTGCGATTCACATTGCACTGCAATCACGTCCGCTTTCAAACCAAAAAAACCGCATCGAAATTAATCTTTTAAAACTATACTTAAGGCCCCATACTTAGTCAGCCAGAAGAGCCAATCACCGCACTCCTCTGTTTCATGATTACTATGAAATAGTGCACTCTAAAGTAAACGTCTTAAGCGACAAATCACTATTTTTGACACTATAACAGTAATTTGAAAAAGAGTATAAAAACTGAAACACTTATCTTTTACGTATAGTACTTATCTATGTTTATGTTAAATCTAGTGTCGATATTTTCATAACTGAAGTAGACAGTTGGGTTTTGCTTTCAAAAAAGTGTTAACTTTTTGATTTTTTCTATCGAGCAAAGTGAAATGAATCGTGTTTTAAAAACTAGTGTCTAGTAAAACATATTCATGTTAATCTTGTGTATGTTTGTCACCAAGATCCGTGATTGCTTTGTATGAAAAGAACATTATACTGCTGACGTATTTTAGCATACATGGACCCTTAACATACACACACAGATATATTATACTCACCACTTCCTCATTTTGTATCGGGGGTTAAAAAGACGTTAGGACAGTGTTGGTGTTTGCCATATGAGGTGAATTGGGAATTTGAAATATTTTTTAAACTTTCTATTAGAAACATTCACCATTTCCAAAAATGGGATGAGTGACTTGTCAGCGATAGGCAGCCAGCACATTATATTGCGACATTTTATGTACCTTTGGCTAATATTGGGAGCCTTGGTTGCACTTCTACTTACATCATTGAGATACGGGTGTATAGATACCAACTTAAACTTATGTTAAACTTAAAAGTCCTAATTTATAGCAAGCGATTAAAAAGAGACAATTTTATTTCACCTTATATTTTATTCATTGAATATTATCAAAGTTTTCAACACCGAGACTAATGAGTGCCGAGTTTTCTCCCAAATTAATGTAAAAGACTTCTAAGATTAGATCACAAAGCTCAACTGGGCCACTTGTTTTATTTGATTATATCGACAACTTAATACAAAATGCTCATCGGTATAATTGAATAGTTGTGTTAACTGTTAATTAGTACGTTTGAATTATTTTGCCTTTTTAGATATAACCAAATCTAAAACCGTATTAATTAATGTGTAGATGCAATTCATTTAGAAACACTTGTACTTTCCATAATATATTTCATTATTTTTTTTTATGATTTAGCCAACCGGTTTTGCTATACAAGCATCATCAGCGAAACCGGTTGGCTAAATCATAAAAATAAAAAGTAATAAAATATATTGTGGAAACTGAAAGTGTTTCTAAATAAATTGCATCAAGAATGGAATTCCACCAAGCACCGACGATAAGAAGTATAGAATCTAATGTGTAGATTTTTTAAGAATAACTATAGTCAAAAAATAAAGATTAAGTTGAAACACTACTATATTTTATTACTTACTTGCGGGCCGCATAAAACATCCATGTAATTCTTCCTCTTCTATCATTTTATCTATTAAAAAAACCGCATCAAAATCTGTCCCGTAGTTTCAAAGATTTAATTTTACAAGGGTGATAGGGACAGAGAAAGTGACTTTGTTTTATACTGTGTAGTGATGATAACGAACAAGTTTTTTTTTTAATTTGCCCGACATATGCGGACAAAAATGAGAAACTTATTATTCTTGTGTTTACTGGTTATGTGTAGTATTCCTTTTATATATGGTTGTATAGTATTTTTCTCAAATGTGGATATACCATTTATTTATTTAAATGACTAGGTATACAAACATATATTGGTGATGGTTTCGGTTTAGTTTTTTTTTACAAAAGCAGAACAAGTAAATGCTTACATTCTTTAAATCTCCGTGGTTTGGAAACCTTCTTAGTGCCTGATTTTCCACCATATACTGCCCTAGGACTGGTATGACACATACCAGTCCTAGGGCAGTTAAAAAATCTGTGAAAGATTGAACAAAAGAAAAACTTTCGAAAACAATGAAAATCACCATTAAATAATAATTAATCGTTAGTAATTCCAGAGGTACAAATAAACAGTATATTTTTACATGTATTATATCAGTGTGGATAGATAAATACAAAAATTGTATATACCTACTTGTCAATGTATTAAAAGCACAAATAACAAAAACGAGTAAGTCATTAACGATATCTATATTGGATTATTATAATGGTCCTCAATATGGTACGTCGGCCGCTTGGTGAAGTGCAAGCATGTCTTTTTGTCGCTCCTCCATTTCGGTAAGCTTTAGTTTTATCAAGACATAAAGACCCGTATGAATTTATCGTGAATGGCGTTGACAAAAATGAGAATATAAATAGTGTGATGAATAATTCAGCGTGATCGGTATGGAGGGCTGTTGTTCGATGAGTAAAAACGTTCACGCGGCCGCTTCACGGAATGCCTTCGCCTTTTTGTGTAATTGTCTCGAAGCACGCACTCATCCTTTATCTAACTGATTTAGGAATTACTGGACTCCAACTTTTTGTCTAATTTCAAAATCGATATTATTTATTTTGAATTACTAATCTATCAAATATTATTTATCTTGTTAGTGTCCTTCTCAGCAAGACTCAACTTCAGCTCAAACAAATAATTTCTGCAGCACAGGTCGTAAAAGTTAATCTATATATTACATAAACTTTGGACCCCTTTTTACCAAAATTACGCGGACGCAGGAGCATAAAGTTTGGCACACTTATAGTTTATGTGTAGGAGAAATTCTGAACGCCAATATTTTCCAATAATAATGCTTATACAGTACATTAAATCAATAAGTAAAACATTACCCACATTGACACACACAAACAAATATATTGATGATAACGATAAAATATCACAGATGGTGCACTAAGAGTTTGAAAACAAAGTAGTTGGTCTTAAGAAATGAAGATGGCGTTCTTATAAACAAGATATTAAAATTTATTATGGTCAAATTTCGACCAATGGGCGACCACTAGTAAATATAAACGGTCGTAATCTGAATAATTGAAATAAATGTGAAAATGTTTGAGAAGAAATATAATAATTGACATTGACTAGATAGACTAGCGGTATTTATGTAATGATAATCTGGAAATATGATATCTATCAGTTATATATCCATAAAACATAGTGCATGTCTAATAATGTATTCATCATAATATCTTTTACTGACATAAGTATATTTTTGTGCCTTAACCTAAGTTAAATAACCTAAGATATAATAAAAGTACATACAAGGCTTATAAAAGCAAACAAAAAGTTAATAATCTTCTTGCACACGTCACAATGTTAGATACTTCATTAAATTTCATGTCGTTGTATCTGTAATTAGATGAATTTGCAGTTTGTGATTCTGTGCCACGGCTCAGATTATCATTTTTTTAATCGGAGTTCCACCCTTTGAAGTACCTAATATGTTCCAAGAGCTCTTAACCATATTCGTAGGTTTTTTTTCTAAGTAAAATTTATGTTCCTAGATGTCTTATCAGTAATCTACAATAATTATTGGCGATCATTATTCTATAGTGGGATTTCTTTTTTTAAATTTGATATAAAAAGATAACATTTGTACCAATTGCACCTGTGAATGCAGATGACTTAACTTGGGCTATATTCATAACCTATTTTAGAGTATCTTTATCTAGTTACCTCAGGAAAGGTGACAAAATAATATTATTTAGTTTTACGTCAAATAAATATATTTTCAATCGTACCATTATAAATAATAAGTACAAATAAAATATTGAAGAAAAACCTTAATATATCCAAATTTGTTTCATATTTTAATAAAGTCAGTCTCTTTTCTAATAGTAATAGTACCATTGCCTTGATGTCCCAATTGACTATCCCTTTTATTAAAGATGTTCGGTTCGGAGAGGGGTAAAAGACAAAATTCAAATTTCGAAATTCTTATGTGCTCTACAGTGTCCCATATTTTTTTCCAAGTTAAAGGTAAGTTTTGTAGTTTAGAAATTCCAGACATAGCAACACTCACCATAGGGAGTCCAAATAACATGAAATCTGGAATGTATACAAACACTTAAACGCTGTACGTTTACATCTGAACCATATATACCTACATATCTTTTGGGGTCTAGGCTAAGTAGTCAGAGAACATCAAGTGTCAAGTGAAAGAAGTTTGCCTCGTCGGCTAGTTACATATGAGATTAAATAAAACACTTATTTAAAATACGTCGTCAGCTCTGAGACTATAATATTATACGCTTTAAACGATTTCACATCTTCACTTCTTAACATAAGTGTTAAAATTGTTTGTTCACTAGCCCAAAATTTAACCATTAGCTGGCGTGTAATCACGTTTGGCGTTCAATGAAATTGCGTTCAATCGTTATCTCTATGCTATTATTGGTATTTTTATTATTGTCTAATGCGATCCGACATATATTTTATGTCAGGTGTCATTTTTTTGGTAGCACGATATACTTTTTACATTTAATGACTGGTTTGGATGAAGTGAACTTGTTTGTCTTAATTTGATATTGATTGGACGTCCCCAATTTCAATGGTATCCCGTCGGATATGACTTGAGCGTGATAAGAATCCTTAAAAGTTATCATTATTTATAAGTCATTGAGATAAGATTACCGCCTCTGTGGTTTAGCTGCCCGGTTGTTAGACTGGACTTCATGAGGTCCTAGAGTTCAATCCCCGTGTCGGACAACATAAAAAAAGTGTTCTATCCATTTTATTATAAAAATGGCGTTTCCGGGGATTGAATACGTGCCCGGTTGACTATAGATTTGCCACCTATCAAATTGTGGGACTTAGTGCCATCCATTAGTCGTAGGTAATCTGGTTATATTTCGAAGTACCTGTTCACGGGTACTTGAGATAAACCTTAATTTTAAACAAATTTCTAATAAATCTAATATTGAGGAAGATTTCTTTAAGTTTGTAATCAATAAATTAGGAATCAACTCGAATATTACTTCAAATTACGTTTTTTTTTTAAATTCGCATCTTACTGACTGAAATAATTACGACAGATTTTATACATGTACCCTATGAGGATATATTATTACAACCGCGTGGCTAGCGTGCACGCCTAACTACGCCTGTCAATCTCGAGGCTCGGGTTCGATTCCCGACGGGGCAGGCATTTGTGTGAAGAACATTTATATGTCTGTATTTTCGGGCCTGGGTGTTTATAAAATTCATTCAGGACCTTTTTAAGTATTTTTATGTATTAGAATCATTAACTAGCACCCATAACAACAAAAGCGTAAAATTTCCTTTGGGGTTTTAAGAATTTAGGTTTTAAATGTCACAGGCCAATTACAGAGAATTAAGTAAGCGAATCGCTTGCTCATCGATTTTGCAAATTATGACTTATTAGGTGGACTTAATGGAATAAGCTCGCACATTTAAGTATGTATGTAGATAATTTGTTATCCCTTAAGATTTTTAGTGTGCACACTGTCTACCAATTTCTTTTTATTTGTGCATATTCATTATCCTAGTTTAGTAGTGGAATTTTCCAGAAGACTCATGTATTGAAGTCGCTTTTGGTAATGTCCTTCAATAGGTACTTTATCAAACGAAAACTTTTTTTTAGTGTAGTTTATCTTTACCATAAATACTCCTTTTATTTGTTACCGTTTGTTTGTACCGTTGAAAAAAACGAATAAGGCTATTTGTCCTTATTTTCGTACACAAACAATATTCGTGTTACAAAAATAATAATTAACATAAATCAATGACATATTATGTGTTTTGAAATGCAGGCGACAACAAATTGTTACTAAAAATGACCGGTCACTCAGTTAAGTCACAGAAGCTTTAAGAAGTATTTTTTTCCAACAGATGATAATGTGTAATCTTCCTTATATTACGGAAGTCCTCTTTAGTCATCCCTGATTATATTGCTGTCCTTAATTTTTTTTCTTTAAGTTTTTAATTTTCTTATTGGTAACAATTGGCAAAAGAAAAGAAGCTGTAAATAAATTACCTAGTTATTTTATTTACAAGCGATGCACAAAACAATTTATTTTTATTCATATAGATTTTAAAATTACAGGCACTCTTCGACCACCGGGTCTTATTGGAGGAAGTAAGCCAAAAGTTGCAACACCGGCCGTCGTGTCGAAGATAGAACAATATAAAAGAGAAAATCCAACAATATTCGCTTGGGAGATCCGCGAACGTCTCATATCTGAAGGTAAGACATTAGTAAATAATGATATGAACTGGCGCGAGCTTTACCTTCTTCTTCAATCGGTCGTAACTCCACTCGCACTTGACCACTCTCCTAGTTAAAAACTCTACAATTGTAACAAGTAATCCTAATGTAATAACAGACAAAATTATTATTAAACCAATTCCTCTTCAACTCATGGCAATTTGATGTTATTTTTATAATGCTTAAGCTTATTGACTTTTAGTGGACGATATATATTTGAAAACTTTCACTTTACGAAGTAGCCACCGTCCATCTAAAGTTTACTTGTAATACTGAAGGATGTGATTAACTTCATAAGATACCAAAAAATTTTTATACTTCTTATCGTCGGTGCTTGGTGGAATTCCATTCTTGAAACAATTAATTCACAACACATGTACTTTCCACAATTTTTTTTTTATTTTTATAGTTTAGCCAACCGGTTTCGTTATTCACGCATCATCAGGGCTATTTTATATATAGCTAGCTATATTAGCATCATCAGGGCTATATTATATACAGCTAGCTATATTATGTAGCCCTTATGATGTTTGAATAGCGAAACCGGTTAGCTCAACTATAAAGATAAGAAATATATATTGTGGAAAGTACAAGTGTTGTAAATAAATTGTTTCATACCAAAAAAAAATGTTACCAAAACGGTTTTGCAAAATTTGAATTTTAAGCTCACAAAGTTGGACTGTTTTCGCCAATTTAAAAATGGACTAGCCGAACTGGCTGTAGGGGCTGTACGGGTTGTGGATTTGTACTAAAGATTTAAATTTGTAATTTTTTTAACAATGGCTACCCATCCTAGACCATGCGGAACTCTTAACCATGAAGATCAACCAGTCACTTAATGCTGCAAGCGTTTTGTCTATAATATTAATGGCATGAATTTTGTATAAGTCAGAAGCTGAAATGTTTCCCGCTTGTATATCATGAGCGCCTAGAGCGGTCACGACTGCCCGCGCACGTAAAACTGCGCATTTATTTGTTCTTACATCATACACGCGTTTTCTAATGCGACAACTGGTCATCAGTCTTCGCAGATTCTAAGAATACGGCAAAGCTGATCGCTCCTATTAAGTTATTTTAATCTATTTGCCGCTCACCTAAGCCCGGAGATGCTCGAAAAACAAAGGTTGTGGTTATCTTTAAGTCGAAACTATGTTTATATATACTCCACCGTTTTCGTTATATTAACTACTAGCTGTGCCGGCGAACTTCGTTCCACCCGTTCAGTTTGTATGGGAAGAGTAAAATATTGTTTTTCCCATTTTCCCTGCAAATTTCCCGGGTTCTCTCTTCATAAGAACCTTCTTCTGACAATAACTAGGACCACAAAGAAAGAATTATCCAAATCGGTTTAGTCACTTGGAAGTCATGCGCACATTTAGCCATTCATTTTTATATTATGGATTTACCGCTCACCTCTGTCCGGAATGCTATGTTTATTTTTACTTATATAATAGTCGGAAATCGATGAATCAGGATCGAAAAATAAAGGTTATTAAAGATTTTTTTTAGCTTACTCGTGGTTATCTATAAGTCGAAACTATGTTTATATATACTCCACCGTATTCGTTATATTAAGTATTTCAGATCGTTATTATTGTACTTATTTTAATATGTTATTTCTATGTGTAATGAAATCGATACTCTCTGCCTACCCCGTAAGGGATTTGGCGTGAAGATATGTATGTGTATTTATGTATGTATGTAATAGAAATACATTTCTTCTTCCCTTTTTAATGTAAATTTTAGTTATGCAATCATTACTCACCACTTAAGGAATGACAATTATTTTATAAACGATATTTAAAATTGATATTCTGTTTTTTCTATATTTAATTCTATGAAGCATGAAATTATAAAATTACTTACTTTACTTAACTTACTTAAGTTACTGAAAGCTTTTAATTTCAACAATTATGTAGAATATAAAAAGAAGTATGTTCCACCATTGTTTTGCTTGTCCCCGAAAAGGAGAAATGATTAGGAAAATATATATAATTTAATTAAATTTAATACAAAAAAGTTTTAATATAATACTACAATAATAGAGTTTCATCCAAAAAAAAGACCATGTTTAAGAGGGAGTTCCGATTTCAAAATTCTCGTTAGTTAAAATTATTTATTGATATTTCACGATGAAATCGCTCAGGTTTTCTCAAAATATATTGTCAAGAGTCTTCGAAACCGACTAGTTTTTATGAGTAGAGCATTGAATGTGGAGGAAGCTAGAAATCGTGATACTATAAAATCGATACGCTGTGCCTACCCCAAGAGACTTGATGTGAAGGTATCATAAATATCTCGTCGATTTTTTATGTATGTAAATTGGAGTAAAATTGGTGGTGGTGGTGGTCTAGCGGTTCAGTTAGACTTGACTGCATGAGGTCCCGGGTCGGGAACCAAAAAGAGAATTGGGTTTTTCCAATTTTCTAATAAAAATGTTGCTCGGGATTAGCTATGCGCCCGGTTGGCGATAGTCTTATAGTGTCTTCGGCTAGTCGTGGGTTGTGCCTCTGCCTACTTCGGGGATATGGGCGTGAGGATGTTTTTTAAATTGTAAGCTGTATATATGCCCATTAGGTTGAAGCCTGATGATCGTTACAAGTTAACATAAATTCGATACTACTGAATGTTGGATTTGGACGCGATCACTAAATACTATAATTGGATTTGACCACTTGGGCATTGAACTTTAGGTATTTCGTGTCGATACGTTTGGGAGGTCAGTTGGTAAAGCCATTGAAGTGCAACCCCGAATATGGTCTAATAGTTTCGATGGCTACCGGTTTAAATATGTCGACAGCGGATATTTTGTAACCTGAGATGGATCCATTTTATGGCGTCTATTATATAGTTTACTAGCTATTGCCCGCGGTCCCACCCACGTTTTAAAAGTGTCTGGGTCTTCCACAGGGACAGGTTATTTTTAAGCCGCGGCAAAAAAGTGGAGTGTCATAAGTTTGACGTATCTGTGTGTGTGTGTGTGAGTGTGTGTGTGTGTGTGCGTGCGTGTGTGTGTGTATGTGTCTGTGTGTGTGTTTGTGTGTATCAGTGTGCCTGTGACTTTATGACTTTGGAATGCTACAGTATTTTTGAAATAACATCTTTTTTTTTCCTTCTTAGCGAGGTAGGTATAGGTCCAATGTAAAATAGATGTTTTTGGATTTACTGTTTAGATTTTAGACAAGAAAGAAGTCGTGTTATTTACTCATACTCATAACTTTAACAATATCTCAAGTAGTCAAGAACCACTTTGGCTGAAAATTGTTGGAAAATTAGCTTAGAACCAAGAGACGAACCTACCTTTCAGGAATAACTTAAGATGGTCTGGTATAGAAACCCCATTTTTTTTATTTCAATCTTTTTCTTTATTTCGCTTTAATTACTCTAGTAATTCGTATCTATTCTACTAGTTTTCGCATTCATTACTCGGACTCTACCTAAGCTTTTCATGTAGCGGGTTTCAAATACGTGAATCCTAAAATATACATTTAATAAATAGTAATATATAACTATATAGAACCAATATTCCAAATAGTGTGTTTCCATAGAGGGTTCAAAATTAAATCTTTTTTGCATATTTGGGTGAAAAAAAATAAGCATTACAATATGGTAGGCATTACTGAACGAGTAAGGCTGGTCCTAAAATTGAAAAATAATATCTTTAATTTAATACGTGATGCCGAAACTTTGAACCCATTTTTTACGAAAATTGCGAGGACGCAGGAGCATACAATTTGGCACACTTATACTTTATGTGTAGGAGAAGTACAGAACCTTAATATTTTTTAATAATAATGCTTAAAAGTACATTTAATAAATAAATAAAACATTACCCACACTACCATGCATTTGACACACGCAAACAAAAAAAATGATGATAACGTTATAAAATCACAGATGGCGCACTCAAATATTTGGAAACAAAGCAGTTAGTCTTGAGAAATGAAGATGGCGTTCTTATCAAAAAATCTAAAAAAAAATATTTTCGAATTTCGCCCAACGGGCGACCACTAGTTATGATTTATCAGCCTACTACTTCAAATCGCCTTCTCAGAAAGCGATCCTTGGTACGAAGTAAAGAAGTTACGAGTTGCAGTATATTAAGTTTTTCTGTAATGGCAATTCAATGGCCTCGTACTCGGACGATACGTAGATGGGCGTTTAAAACGTTGAGGCCGACCGGCCAATTGCGATAATTGTGCAAATGACACCTCTTGTGCACATGCGTGACACTTGTACGTACGTAATATCGACTTAGCTCCAACGACATACGTTCTATCGAGAAGTATAAGCTATTAATGTAAAGTAACAAACCGGTCATTGCAAACGATTATCTAAAAACGAATTCTTGATACTGCTCTAGTACAAGAAGTGCGAGATATCACTCGTAGAACAGGTTCCAATTATGTGAAAATTTCTGGTTACAAGCTGAAGACTATAATATCAATAAGATCGGTTATTTGGTTTTAGAATTCATTAGCTTTATTGGTTTAAAATATTGTACTGTGAACATAAATAAATAATACATACATACATATCTCCACGCCAAGTATCCCTGGATAAGTCACACGAATTGAATCTAACCCAAAGTAAGCAAATTATACTACACTTGTGTTATGGGTTAGTTAACGATTCTAATACATAGAAATACTTAAATAAATATATATTATTTATTTAAAAGGAAAGTAGAATACGATCAATCAGAAAACTATCCTATATTTTTGTTAAACGCCAAAGTAAATGATATGCTTGAGTTATGGGGTAGTTAACGATTCTAATACATAGAAATACTTAAATAGGTACTTGAATAAATTTTATAAACATCCAAACCCGGAAATGCAGATATCGAAATGTTTATCACACAAATGTTTGCCCCGTCGGGAATCGAACTCGAGCCTCGCGGTTGGTCGATGTATTTAGGCGTGTACGCTAGCCACTCGACCAACAAGGCGAGTTTTCAAAAGCTAACCCTGAAGATAAAGTAATCTTTTAAAAATCGATCTCACGTATATTTTCGTGCTCATGTAAAAGATTAAAACTTAAATGGCTTTAAATAAATTAAAAGTATTAGATACATGTCGAGGCTTAAAAATTTTAGCATAAAACTTAGTATGAATACCAATAAAATCTCCTTTATGTCAGATTTCAAAGATATGCCGTTTATGCTACGATTGTATCTTATCACAGTGAACATCAACAGTGAAAATATGTATAACGGAATTTTGTGTGACACTTTTTGATTTATACGATACTCGGTGCTCCCCACCATCGTGTTGGCCATGATTGAAATCTTTATAAATACCACTTTTTATATACAGAAAGTAGAAGGGCATTTATTTTCTTGAATCCAAAACTTTACAATGCATTCCTGACAGTTTTCTTTGAAAATGGAATTAACATTTTAATTTTGTGTCTATTTAATGATTATAAATGTAAATATCTCTCGACAAGTTACACAAATTGAATCTAACCCCAAAGTAAGCATATAAAAGTAAGTATATGCTTCTGTTATGGGTGTTAGTCAATGATTCTAATACATAGAAATACTTAAATAGATACCAGAATAAATTTAATAAACACCTAAACCCGGAAATGCAGACATCTAAATGTTCATCACACAAATGCCTGCCCCCGTCGGGAATCGAACCCGAGCCTCGCGGTTAGTCGGTGTAGTTAGGTGTGTACGGTAGACACTCGACCAACGAGTCCTATACTTAGTGAATATTTTTCTAGAATGTTTCTGTTAATTTCGCTTCTGTTACAATATTTTCTCGTCACAGTCTGTTTTTGCGGCAATGCTCTTGTTATCGATATCTACAGGCAGTGATTCAGTAATCACCAAGTGGTCCCTTAGCTTGTCCTCTTAAGTAATATACACTGAAACAAAATAACATTTGACTATCCGTAGTCATTTGTTTTTTGGTATTCGATACCTTCAGAAATAAAACAATAATGACAAATTTAAGGAAAAGATAGGTACCCTTTGAAATTCATAACCTGGAATAAAACTACTTTTAACGTTAGAAAAGACAGGTCCTACTGATCCTAGAATTAAAAATTTCAATGAACCTCTGACAAAATTTATATTTGTAATGAAGCTATTATCTCGATCACATCGGCTTTCAAACACAAAAATCCGCATTGAAATCAGTCCAACCGTTTAAAAGTTATTATGCCACATACACATAAACACATACATTTACTCTTAGACACGTCAAACTTAACCCTTAGCTTTCTGTCCGGGGTTAAAAATACAATGAACTACAGAGTTCGCGATATGTTGTGCACCTTTAGCGTTTGTATGTTGTGTATTTGTCGCTGCTATTTTTTTTTTCTTATCTCCGCTGCTGGCTGACATTATCGTCATTAGTTGAAATGTATTTAAAATAATTGCTCGATCGCAGTGCGCGCCCATGACTTGTATTCGAAAATTGCACGCGATCCCACGTCAGTTGTTTGCCGTAAATGCTCACATATTTGTTGCAATATTATTTTAAACGTTGGAAAACAGTTATTACACGTCCCTCAAGCGCACGAAACGTCAAATATTTCTGTTGATTAGCAAATAATTATTTGCTTCGCTCATTTTTTTAGAAATGACCTGTTTGTATGTGCTACACATCACAAATGGATCTTCTAGTGTCGATACGTAAGATAGCTCATTACTATTGTTTTTGTTGACGGCTTATCCTTAAATTCGTGAGAATTCTGGTCGATAATAGATCTACTCAGCAACTTGATCAACTGCCAGCAAGTTTATAGCCGCAGATGAGTATTTTGAGTAAATAGGTACGTTTCTCTTATCAAACGAAACATGGGCTGTCTTATAATGAGCTTTCTTTTTTATTTAACAAAGCTGAAAAAATCAATAACCCCCAACTAAACCGTAATGTAATGTATCTAAGAACCATTCCGGTTACCTCAGCTTTCAAAGTTGTAGTACTACACACACTCACGCACACACATACACACAGACACGTCAAACTAGTAACTTCTCTTCTTTTTCCGTCAATATAAAAAAGCGTCTTGAAATGTAATCAACTGAAAAGCGACTGGGTGATAAACTCTGGAACATTCTTCACAATGACATCAAAACTAGCTTATCTCAGTTTTTTATACCTAATACGTTTCCTCTTTAATTACCTACAGCAGAGTAGTAGATATTATCATAAAATATTAGTATTATTGTTGTTAATAAAGTTATTTATATAAAGTAGGTACTTATTGTATAGGGGGGTGTAAGTGGTCCCACCTTCAATCTTCGGGACCCAAGCCAACCTCACCTGCGCGTGGTGCACCCTGCTAATAACGGACGAGGCTCTGGCGACCCGCCAAATGTCCAAACTCCCCCCAAACATGATCGCACGATGTAAAAGGCCCCAAGTGCCCGGCGGTTCCAGTTGTGACGCCGACGTTGACGGGCGTCGGTTTCTCCGGGTGGCGGTATCTCTCCGTCAAACGGCTATGGCAGGCATAATGGACATCCTACGGCGTAGGTTATCACTGGTTACTTACAACACGCGCACTTTGAGGTCCGACGAGAAGCTAGCTGAACTGGAAGAGGAGATAGACAAGTTGCGCTGGGATATTATAGGGTTATCTGAAGTCCGAAGAGAGGGGGAGGACACGATAGCCCTCAAATCCAGCAACTTGTTTTACTACCGCGAGGGCGACCAGCAGTCCCAAGGTGGTGTTGGGTTCCTCGTCCACAAGTCCCTTGTTAACAACATCGTATCCATCGGGAGTGTGTCGAGCAGGGTGGCGTACCTTATACTCAGAGTATCTAAAAGATACTCGTTGAAGGTCATACAGGTGTACGCACCGACCTCGACACACAAAGATGAAGAAGTAGAAGGTATGTATGAGGACATTAGTAGAGCCATAAATACCTCGGAAACTTACTTCAATG
>NJDD01000327.1:587876-618366 GCA_002245505.1 Calephelis nemesis
AGTCACTAAAAAGCGATCGTCTCGCGGCTGTGTGCAACGTTTTCTCCCAGAACCTTGCCTTCTCTGAACGGAACCTGTCTCTTGGTATCGAGTCCAGGTTCTTTGTATGGTTGAACGACTCACGTTTAACCGCTGTGAGACGTAACATTGGCTACACCCCTCTTCCAGCAGCGCTATAATTTTACTAGCTCTTATTGCTTTTTCTGCCATTACGATAGACACAAAGATATCTGTTTTAAGTCACAATAAGGCAGAATTATGCGATAAACATAAATTGTTGCACTAAAAATAACGAAAAGTTACTTTTAGTTGCTTGATAACCTTTTAACCGCAAACCCGCGAAATGTGTCACAAAATGAAAAAGGTATTAATATTTTAAAAAACAAAAGTTTTGAATTTGGAATGAACTTTTTTTCATACCCAGACTCTTTATTAAGTGCCAGTAACATAGTTTGGCTATTAAAACCTCTGAAGAACTAAATTATTACCAATAATGTTAAAAAATCAAACCCGCCCGTTTTTTTTTGCAAAGGAGTGTATATATACAGTCGTGGTCAACTAATTAGGGACATGCAAGATAGTGAAGAACAATAACCGGTTATGTACATACAAATATAAAATCCTATTGATTTCTCAGTAACTATTATTTACATAATTTGGTCCGATTATTATGCTTTAAATGGCTGTAAATAAAAGAATAAATAAATAGACAAAGTATTTAATATCAAAGGTTGAACATGTATTCAATTTTAATGTATAATTCTGTAGGTGGACATTTAATCAAGGACAGTAAACTATAATGAAAAATAGAGTTAAACAAAACTAATAATCTGCAGTATTATATTATCTTTAACAGCTCCAATTTATTACGTGTAAAATCAGTACCCAGTAGCAAAACTTTTGTTAGTAATTACCGCTTGACACCGATGTGGCATAGACATTATCAGTTTCTGACATGTTTCGACAGGAATGTTTGCCCATGCCTCACAAAAAGCTTCTTTAAGTTCATCTAAAGTTGTGGTACGATAAGTGGCTACCTTTTTCTTGATTTCGTGCCAAAGGTGCTCGATTGGGTTAAGGTCCGGGCTATTTGCTGGCCAATCTAGCACCGATACTGACTGACTGGTAAACAACGACTTTACTGAACGGGCGGTATATTTCGGGTCGTTATCATGCTGAAACGTCCATATAATAGGGAGATGCTCCCCAGCATAGGAAAGCATCGTTTCCTCCAATATTGCCTTGTATTGATGTTGGTCTAAGTTACCCTGAACTTTCCTCACAGGTCCAGAAAATGAACCGCACATTTTAATGTTTCCACCGTCATATTTCACCTGCTTTTTTTTTGAATCTTAGATTCATTTCCGCTTTCACTGGTCGCCGTACATATTGCCTTTCATTTGAAGAAATCAAATTAATCTTGATCTCGTCAGAGAATAATACATGTTGCCATTGGGCGTGGGTCCAATGTCCATATTTACGTGCCAACGCCAAACGAGCATTTCTATGTTCTTTCTTTAACAACGGTACTTTGCGAGCCACTCTTTCGAACAACGCTGCTTCTACCAGACGTCGTGGAACGGTCCTCGCTGAGACACCAGCTCTTTCGTCTGTCCCAAAAACTTCGTGTTTAATTAAAACAGAGCCTAGAAACGGATCTTTCTTAGCTAACCTGGTTATCATTCTATCTTCTTGCAGAGTTGTTTTTCTCGATCTTTTTGTTCTGGGCACATTTAAATCTGTGTTTTTGCGTCTGACATGTTGCACTGCATTATATACCATAGTTTTAAAACCATTTAAATGTTCTGCTATCCTTCGGTATGGCCAACCATGCTCGACAACAAACTTCATGATAATTTTTCGTAGTGTTGGATCGCAACTTTTATTTTTGCCCATTTTTCTTCAAAATAATTTTTCAAAACTTAAAATAAATATCAGGATTGCCGCCAAAACTACCACGAAACATTAAGAGAAGTAAAAAAGTTTTGAGATTCAAAGTTTGAAAATAGAACGCAATATCTCAGTGTCCCTAATTAAATGGCCAGCCAGCATTATTTGAACAAATAGCACTACGATAATCTATCAGCTATACTGTAAAGAGGTTTAATGTTTAAGAAAATGTTGTTGTTTGTATAATCGGGCACATAAATGACTAATTATACTTACATGTAAGATATATTGAATATGGTTTAGACTCGTTGGAAAATAAAAAATAAATTCACAATTCGGTTTAACCAAAGAGTGTCCCTAATTAGTTGACCACGACTGTATATATACATATTACAATGGTGTTGGTTTATTAAAAAAAATATGATTTAGTGTATGTTTTAGCTTCAATTTCAGATATTATAACATTGTTGACCTTAAACAAATCAAATTTGTTACAACTACTATATCATGTACGTAACGCCATCTGTTGAAATAGCTCAGAGATTAGGTATAGAAATAAAATATTATTTTTCAACGTATTGCCTCGTGATACTAGTTGCTCATAATATTATAATATCTAATAATCGTGAACAGTTATGAGAAATAGAGCTTTTGTTTCTAAAAATAAGTATGATAAATCATCCAATCCGGAATAATATTTTAAAAAATGTACTTTAACTATTTTAGTACATGTATAATATTCAAAAGTTTTAGAGAAAATAATAAGCAAATAAGACTATTTCGGTTTTTGTTTACTGTTTATAAACTAACTATTTAAAACTTTGTCCTACGCTGCTGAAAACGGATAGAAATTTATTACAACTTTACATACTAGTAGTAAATATTTAAAAAGCTATGTAATGATCAAAAAATCTTGATGTGTTTTTTGGTAGATAGTTTTGTCTTTCTATTTCAAAATTCAACTATTAAGATATAGTAGCTTTGTCATTCTTCATAGAATAAGATAGCGAACAAGCAATGGCTCTTTTGATCATATTGTACACCGCAGTTTTTGTCGGCATTTTCGGTCTTCTGTATAAGTCTGCCAGCTACGAGTATCTTTTAGATCGGAAAAACTAGCATCAAACACAGAAAATACAGTTTTGAAACCTTTATAGAGAAATAAAATTAGTGATTCCAATATCATCGCACTACAAAGTAAACTGGTAGTTGGTTCGGTAAAGTAAAAAAAATCAATAATAGTGACCCTATTTTTCGAATGCTGAAATTAACTTATTAGACAGTTTTTATACTTCTTATCGTCGGTGCTTGGCGGAATTCTATTCTAGAAACAATTTATTCACTACACTTGTAGTTTTTTTGTGTTGCCCTGATGATGCTTGAATAGCGAAACCGATTTGCTAAACTATAAAAATACAAAAATGTATTGTGGAATTATTATAACTGGATGTTCAGCAGTTCATACCTAAAATGTGCTAGTGGTAGATTGCTGAGCACAAGTAAACAAGTTTAGCTACGTAGAACTGCCGCTTTTATAGTCAAAATAGTTAATGTTATAATATTAACTATATTGTGTTGTAAATATGTATATTAACTATAAAAAATATGTAATTTATACTGCAAAATTATACTAGTTATAACTTCAAATGATTCGTTTTGTAGTTCTTCTTTAAAAATTGTTTTCCTTTTTTACTACAGTCTAAACTGTGAGTAGTAAATTCGTTCCCGTAAGAGACTATCCTAACGCTGACGTGATAGGGACAGGAATAGGTTTAAAACCTCTAGCATCTAGTTTTGGTCATAGTTTATAACAATATTTAAACAAACACTCGTTTCTTTCAAGTTGATTGGTACCTAGCAAATATAGTAGGGGCTTACATTTTTCGAGATAGCTTAGAGTTCACATGTACTATCATATATTTAGTCGTTTTAATTAATAATAAAAAGAATTTGCCATCGACATTAGGTGTCGCGTTTGTTACCTTTATTGACGATCCCTAAAAAGCACTGGGCACGTAGTTCACAACCAGTTACGAATAGAGGATTTTTTTTGCTTTACAAGTTTTTTGAGATTCACTAACAAGGGCCCGTCTCGTTTGTTCATGGTGCACAGTGTTGAAAACTCGATAAAGTTTTAGTCAGAATTAATTTTAAAAGCTCTCAGTAGAAAATCTTTTACTACCTTAGTTTTCTTCCTATAACAAAAATATTTTTGTAATTAGAGACATTTTTGAAAGACGATTTGGAAATTTGAAACGTATTGCAGATCTAAGTTAAAAAACTAATTTCATAGAATTATGGTTTAATATGAAATTTAATATGAAAATTTTAAAGATCTTCAAATTAAAACATACCTAGCTTACAAGAAAGCGCACTGCGATTTTTTATGTCAAAATTTTATTCTTTTCAGTAAACATGTATTAACTATAAATAAATGATGTAATAACTTTGTAGATAACGAATAATATAAAAAATAACTTTGAGGCAAATTTCAATAATCGTTACAAAAAGCATTTTTTGAAAACACCATTTAGAAATATAATACGTTTCGTCTTGAAGATATTTTCATGATTAGTGCAATGTTCCGCCTTATATTACACTTTTCAATTTAGGTACATCTTTGTTTAAAATTGCTGATTATAATTTAGTACACGACTAAGTATGGCATGCATTTTTATGTGACATTTAAACAAATGACAATTAATCCACAATTATCGCAATAATAAAAGACTAACATTTTAATGACTTGAGCCAAGCCCGGATTTTGTTTATTTTCCACACTGTGCAGCGTATCAAGGAAATAAATCAAACCCAACCACATAGCTTCCAATAAACCGATACATTTATTGATTTGTTACACCATTAAATTGGTTGATGGTTCCCAGTGCATCAAAATACAATGTTGTCTGTCGTTTAATGACATGATTTTGTACATTATTTTTGTATTCAATAAAATACGTAGGTTTGTACCGCTTTTTAAGTGTAATAAAGCTAATTCAAACCGTTGTAAGTACCGATGGTAATCCGTACTTCATTGAATTTCTAATTTTTTATGTAGGAAAATATGTTCATGCCCGAATCACCGAACAACAAGGCAGAGGTACAACCAGGGCACCCACGACTAGCAGAAGATACTAGGTATCATAATGCTGATATACCTAATAGGTGGCAAGTCTATCACCAAACAGCTACATATCCAATCCCGGGCAATGTTGTTTACCTATAAATTAATAATTAAAATCATAAAAACTTGTAAATATTTTAAAGTCATATACGATAATGTAGAAAAACGTATAAAAAGAGAAAACATGTTACAAAAGAAGTTTACCAAGTTTGTTTTTTTAAATAAAGTAATAATCGGGTCAAAATCGGCTAGACAGCATTGTAAATTATTTATGAGATATGATATTTTACAAAATGGAATAAGTTTTGTAACTATAGGTACGATGTAAGGACTAAAATTTATTATACACAGTAGTTTAACCTGTTTAAAAACCCTATTATAATAGGTTTTTAAGTAGGTAACATTCCATTTGATATTTTCCATCGTCGGCGCTTGGCAAAACTTCGAAATATGTATAATGAATACATTCATATTTTAGAGTTTCAGTCTTAGTCCCAATGATGCTGTTATAAGCGTAACTGGTAGGCTATTTATAAAATAGTAAATTATAAGTCATACGTACAAGTGTTTCTTCATTTAAAAATATCAGGTAACATTATATGTTTTAGGATTTTTTCTGAAAAACTATCGCCAAACGACGTATCTTGAATTATGAATATAAAGTCACTACCAATATTTACACGAAAGCAGGTGCTAGAGGATATTATGTTTATATGACAATTGTTATTCACACATTACGCGTATAGGTACGTTTAGTGTCCACATTCTAGTCTATAAGCAAGGTTATAAGTAGTGTTTCTTTTTCAAACTTTTAAATGTTCTTTGAATTTAACTCAACTAAACAATATCGAGGGTAACTCGTTATGCAGTACAGATGATAACTATATTTTTGACCTAGCGCTAAAACAATTAGCTACGTTAGGTAGGTACACAGAATGAGACTTTACTACTTACTTTACTTTGGACATACGTTTTGGATAGTTATAATACATGCAATTTCAATTTTATGCTATTGCATTGAAAGCATCATAACAAAATGATTCTTCTACGTATATTTGAAATGTATTTGCGTTTATTTGTATTTGAAAAAGGCACTGATAAAATCATACAAAAATTTTTTTCACGCCCATATCCCTGAAAAGGTTGGCAGAGGCACAACCTGGGCACCCACGACTAGCCGAAAACACTAAGTCCCCCAATGTGATAGGTGGCAAGCCTATCGCCAACCGGGCACATATCCAATCCCGAGCAACATTTTTTTTATTTAGAAAATTGGAAAACCCAAATTTTCTTATTGTTGCCCGACCCGGGATTTGAACGCAGGACCTCATGCAGTCGAGTCCAACAACTGAACCGCTAGATCACGAATATAAGCTGGTGGGAACTTAAGGTAGAGGCAGTAGCTAGCAGACATTTGCATCAAGTTATCTAAAGTCAGTTATCTAACATCACTCATAAAACTTAAAGTCTTATTTTAATACTATTTGAACAATTATAATAACATTATGTTGTAGTTGCGTCGCTGTTTTGTAGATGACGCGTTAGGCTGATTTTGCAAATCTACTGGCTACCCTGCCCTCCGTACCGAAACTTGACTAGGTTGATGAATAGGTTTACTAGGTGGTAGAGTTTCGCAGCGACTCACCCGGATTGGTACCACCGCCTTACCTATTCCTGCCGCCATAACGTCATGACGTGTTCCGGTTTGGAGAGTAAGGTAGCCGGTAAACATACGGTTCGATTCCTAATATCCCGTCCTCAGGTTGTCAACGCACCATTACCACCTTTGGTGTCTCTAGGCAGCGTGAATTTTTTATTACCAGGAAATTCGTCTGCTTGTTTGCCTTCCAATATCATTAAAAATGTGGTAGACCCTACCCGAACGAGTATCAGCAAGGCACTCTGTCACAAGTGGTCTTGTTGGTTAAGAACTTTTTTAATTAATATTGCGAGCTGTCTGCCATGAAGGCAGATCATTTACTCTACACAGGAGACGTGGACCATCACGGGAGAAAATCTATACATACGTGATACCAAAACTTTGGACCCCTTTTTACGAAAATTGCGCGGACGCAGGAGCATACAATTTAGCACACTTATAGTTTATGTATAGGAGAAGTGTAGAACGCTAATTTTTTCCAATAACAATGCTTATAAAGTACATTAATCAATAAATAAAACATTACCCACACTTCCATGCATTTGACACACACAAACAAATATATTGATGATAAAGATAAAAGATCACTGATGGCGCATTAAAATGTTTGAAAACAAAATTAGTTGGTCTTGAGAAATGAAGATGGCGTTCTTATTAACAAGATGTTAAAATTTATTATGGTCGAATTTCGACCAATGGCGACCACTAGTAACAAGTAAAAACGAAATATGTTCCTATAATAAATGAATTAATTTAGTTTAGGAATTCAAAATAGAATTCGTTATAAAATCGGTAATAAATATTATCGACACGTTTGTTTATTTAACAATTCAGTGTTAATTGAAACGGGCGAATTTGCGGGAGCGTTGGCGTTTAGTCCACCGGTCGCCACAAGCGGCCCCCCGCCGGCGCTGACACCTTTTTACTTGGCCCAAGCCACGGGTGCCGCTTGATTGCCTCCGATCTCATCGTTTTATATTCCCCATAAAGCCAACAATAATTCATTTAGACGACGTGATGCCACTCACTTGTTAACTGGTTCCTGTTGTTCATCTCGAACGTAATTTTGGATCGCCTTGACTCAATCCAATAACGTTAAATCTCAAATCTCTTATCTTGTGATTATTCTATTTCTTAATTGTTTAAAATGTTTTAGTATATTTGTTCTTTCACCACACCATCACGTTCACGTTTTTCTATAAATGAGGGAAAAATATGTAAATTAATAAATGTGTGATAATTAATCGTAGTTTGTTTAGTTTTGTAATCATAAGAAAATTTTGTTATACTTATATTTGTATTTATGAGAGAAAATTAATATATTTATGTGTACTAGGTATTGAATCAGAATCAGAATCAGAATCAGAATAATCTTTATTCACATGAACCATACAAGTGGTATTTGTGCGCGTCGACATTTTTTAAACTACCACCGGATCGGAATCGCGGCCTCACACTGAGAAGATCCGGCGAAAGAAACTCAGCGGGCTTGTCTTTTTTTCAATAATAATATTTACAATATAATCTAGATTAAAATTACTAATTACAATCTGATTTTAACTTAAATAAAAGGTACAAAAAAATTACATTACAAATTGCAGTGGGAGATTGAAACCTCTATTCCCAAGCATGTTCATCTTCCAAATACTCTGCGACTGTATAATAGCCTTTTTGACATAATTTTGCTTTGATACATTTTTTAAACTTATTAATAGGTAGATCTCTAATACCAATGGGCAGCTTATTGTAGAAACGTATACATTGACCCAAAAAGGATTTACTAATTTTACGGAGACGAGTATTGTACGCGGTTGTTTTTATGTTTTAAGATTTGATAACACCGACTTTCCGGGAGGATAAGGGTTCGAATCCCGTGGGGGGCAGGCATTTGTGAAATGATCATCTAGATGACTGCATTTCTAGGGTGTGTTTATTACATTTATTGTGATATCAATTTGAACATTATTTTAAATAATTATCGTTGACGGATCCTCGTAACATATATATAACTTCTTACTTTGTATAGTTGGTCCAAAAAAATTCACTTGTTATTTTTATTTGTTAATCTAGGTATGTAAAGCCAAAATTAATTCATGTAAATAATTAAATAATCTACAAAAACAATTTCGTCGTTACCACGTCGCGATTTAATCATTGTTTATTCGAAGGAAAGGTTTTGACTCCCCACATAATTTTTATATAGGTACATTCTACTAGTAAGTTTGAGTACTACTTAATACCTAATGCCTAAACTATTAATGTTAACATCCTAATTAATGATGAATTCGTCAACATAAATAAAAATAAGTGCATTTTTAAATTGTTATTCTTCAAAATCATGATCTATCTTTTGAAAAAAAAATCATCAAAATCATCAAAATTTAGCTAGTAATCGTGTAAAAACATACAAAAAAAAATACAAAAATTCTACTGTATGATAGAGTTGAAAATCTCCCCTTTTTGGTGGAGTGACGTGATGTCACTCTTCTTTTGGAAGTGTAGGACCAACGAGTGAGCGGATTTCTTTATCATAATACTAAAATGTGAAGCAAAAGTTTTGGACCTCTATTTACAAAATTGCTTGGACGGAGTATGAAATTTGCCACACTTATAGTTTATGTGTAGGAGAAGTGCAGAACGCTAATATTTTGCAATAATAATGCATATATAATTGCATTTAATAAAAAATATAAAACATTACACACACTACCATTTTTTTGAATGACTAATTTGTTGCTAATCTCGCGATTTTTTGCAACTTCACCGAGCTTTGTGGGTCGAGCATTATTTAAATGTATGGGACTGTTACCTACAACGCCGGCACCAAGGGCCATGCATTTGACACACATAAACAAATATATTATCAACGACAACGATAAAAGATCACAGTCGGCGCACAAACTATATTCATAAAGATTGGAAACAAAGTGGTTGATCTTGATACTCGTAAATCAAGATGACGAACGTATTTTATGGACGAATTTCAACCAATGGACAACGACTGGTGGTAAGAAATACATATCGAGTATAAATGGAATATAATAAAAATATAGACACCAAATGTGGTAATGAGGTGTTGTGGCTATGGCTGAGGCTGAGAAGCTTTTGTGCAAATGAGTTTTACGGGCTTTGTTAACGAAGTCCTTACTTTCATTTTGACGCTTCACGTAGCCTCTGTGGTCTAGCGGTTCGGCGTCGGAATTGACTTCTTGAGGTCCCGGGTTCGGGTCCAGGTCCAACAGAAGAATAGAAAATAATATATGTTTTCAGTTTCCTATTAAAAAATAATGTTACCTGTGATTGGATATGTGCTCTGTTGGCGATAGGCTAGCCACATATGGCTTGTATAGTGGGTGCCTTGGTTGTGGCTCTGTCTACCACTTCGGGGATATGTGCATGCAGATGCGTAGTTTTGAATCCTCTTTAATCCCTAAAAATAATGTAAAATATTAATTTTCCCAGTGTTGGTCCGGGCTCCTTTGCAGAATAGACCATCTGCCTTTCTTGCCAGGCAGCTCGTAAAAGGCGATCAAAGGCTTATCGTCGCTAACACCGTGACATCTGACTAGGTGGTAGAGTTTCGCAGCGACTCGCCCGAATTGGTACGTGTTCCGGTCCGGAGGGTAAGGTAGCCGGTAAACTTACTTTTGCTCGAGGCCTAACATCCTGACCTCAGGTTGGCAACGCATCATTAACATCTTTGGTGTCTCTAGGCGGCGTGAATTTCTTACCATCAGGAAATCCGCCTGCTTGTTTGCCTTCCTATAACATAAAAAAATATATATATATTTTAAATCTTCAATCTATAAATCGTAATTTTATTGTTTTAATTTTTTACTACAGAGTTATGAGTATCTTCATGCCCGTATCCCCGAAAAAGGTAGGCAGATGCACCCAAGACTAGCCGAAGACTCGAAGTCCCATAATGTGATAGGTGTTAAGCCTATCGCCAACCGGGCACAATATCCAATCCCGAGCATTTTTTTAAATTAGAAAATTGGAAAAACCAAATTCTATTTTTGTTGCCCGACTCGGGAATCGTAGCTGTGACTTCATGCGGTCAAGTCCAACACCTGGACCGCTAGAGCACAGAGGCGATTACAGAGTTATAATTAAAACGTTATTCAAAATGCGGTTAAATAATTATAATCTATTAAAAAACCAGGATTCCAGATATTTTACGTTTTCGGCATAGATTAAAGCAAAAGCTAGTATAGTATAATTTTGCTTACTATAATTACATCAGAATCTTCAATTAATAACAATCAAACTGATCGATTTTCAAGATTCATGTTAATAATAATTACGTAATTTAAAATTTAATATAGTACAATACGTTCAACCAGATTGGTTATTTAAAGATACAGTCGATTACAACTTTTTGTTACAATTTGTGTATACCTACCCAAAATGGAATTTCCACAAAGCGCCGACGATAAGAAGCACAGAATCTAATTTGTAAATTGTAAAAACTCTTTTTACTCTCCGTCTCTTCATTTCGTATAATAAATTATAACAGTTACCAGTAATTTGACTACACAGTGCAAAATTCTATGGATGTCTCATACTTACGCTGCTACCTGCTTATAAACATTGCCTGGAAATAGGCAACGTTAATTTCATACCATCAGAAAGTTTAGTTTGTCATCCAATCCCATAAAAAGCAAACATTTAATGCAATTAAATAAAGCCATACTTTTAACTGGTTTAAATTTTACAGCTTCATTACGAATATGCTTTTACTTAAAAAAATGTTTATATTATTGCGAATAAATTTTTAATTTCAAAATAAAAAAAATACTAACTTTCAAACCATATTTTTTTAAGTTTGTTACTTTCATCATCATCAGCCGGAAGACGTCCACTGCTGGACATAGGCCTCCCACAAAGAGCGCCACAAGTCACGATCACCACTCGCTTGTAACCAGCGACTCCCCGCGACTTTGACCAGATCATCAGTCCACCAGGTCATCAGATCATCAGTGTTACTTTATTGAAATCAAAATGAGAGCGCTACGGGAAATCTGAAGAAAGAGAGAAAGTACAATTGAAAAAAAGTGTTGATGTTAAAATGAGAAAGGGCATGCTTTATTGGTTCGGTCATTTGAAACGAATGACACAAAGCATATATACATTGTAAATGTGGATGTATGTAGGTACCCAAGAATACCTAGGTGGACTTTCCATGATCAAATCGTTAGGACTTTATCCGAGGGTGGTCTCAAAAGTCTTCAAAATAGGCGTGTTAACAAAAAGAAATGTAATGAATAAGGAAGGTCAAAGTGAACAAGGTTCAATGGGTTGGCTGGTTAAAAATAAACTCATAAAATTTAAAGTTTATATTTCAACAATCTGAAAATACAGGTTCTAGGTTTCAAAGCCTTTGACGTTCTCCATCTTTAGTTCACGCCGCGTTGGACTCGCAAACTAAATTCCAAATGAGTTCACAATTTGTCGAGTTAATTCCCACTTTATTTAACACGAATTGTTTAAAAATAGCGTCGTTTCGCGTTTTGTTTCGAAAGCACCAAATATACTTAACAATTGTAAAATATAAAACTGTTATTTTGGTGACAAAATAGCGAACAAGTGGCGACTCTGGTGGTAAAATGTATATTTCCTCTGAAGACAGTTTAAAAAAAGAGATTAGGTACTGTTGTGTCCCTATCTTTTAGCTGGAGCATTACGTTCAGGCAAGGAACATGCTAATAGCGAGCAGTAATTTTTTTACCATGGTAGCACTAATCCAAGTGAAATGCTATATTACACTAACACCAATTAAACATCACGTTTATAAAAACTTTTGAATGAGTATTACTTACCACTTACTAGGTGGTAGAGTTTCGCAGCGACTCGCCCGGATTGGTACCACCGCCTTACCTATTCCTGCCGCCATAACACCATGACGTGTTCCGGTTCGGAGGGTAAGGTAGCCGGTAAACTTGCTTTTGCTCGAGGCCTAACATCCTGACCTCAGGTTGGCAACGCACCATTACCATCTTTGGTGTCTCTAGGTGGCGTGAATTTCTTACCATCACGAAATCCGTCTGCTTGTTTGCCTTCCTATAACATAAATGGAGGAGAGGAATGGAGGTCTTCAAGGATCTTGACTTTTGGCACTCGACCCTCTTTTTCTACGACGTAAGGACTTAAAATAAAGATGTTACGTATGTATGTATGTATGTGTGCAACTTTATTTACAGTCATCACCTTAAAATAAATAAGTAGATACGTCAGATATGCCATTTTAAAGACGCAGACTACCTAAACAAAAGTCAGTAAATTTAAAGACAAATAAAAGTATCTAAATACATAGGATGTCGATTCATTGAACTTTATCTTTGATAATAAATCAAAAACTAAATTTATACGTTATCATTAGGGTGACTAAAAAATTACACTGGATATAGCCTTAATCAATCAGTTCTGAAGTACTGAGTACAATTTTCATTCGGTTTGTAATGGGACTAATCAAATTTATCGAAAAGTCGGCTCCGGTAAGACAAATAAATTCATTCCGAACCATTAGGCACCAGATCCGATTGTTAATGTCTCAATTTAGAAGCGGACGTAAATCTTCAAAGGCGTGACAATTACTGTTACTTTCCGGCAATACAAACAAAAAGGTTTTCCGTCAATTATCGATAAATTAACCCGATTAAACACTCCATAGCAGACGGCGCCGGACTGTCTTATCTTTGGACATGCCACGCTTTTAGGCAGGTAACAACTAACAACTTACAATTTTTGAAGCTGATACATTAAACTTTTCTAATTTAGTCTTCATTTCGTGTTCTATTAATTGGATTTTTATAAATTAGTCGAAAATAAAACGAGCGTTTCAAAGTAATAATAACTATTAATTTAAAGCTTTTAGCGGATAAATAAAATAAATTTAATGTATCGTAAACATATACAAGCATACAACGAAAACGTAAATAATGTGAATAGATTATACGATCAGTTGCTTGTACCTTGTCAAACTTCTATACAAA
Source organism: Calephelis nemesis (assembly GCA_002245505.1). Lineage (NCBI taxonomy): Eukaryota > Metazoa > Arthropoda > Insecta > Lepidoptera > Riodinidae > Calephelis > Calephelis nemesis. Next base: position 601,546 of record NJDD01000327.1, read on the forward strand.
CAATCGGTTTAGATAAACTGATTAACATGTAAACCTTCAAAACATAAATAAACTGCAATATCTCTAAAGAGTAAAATAGATTTTGCACATAACTTTACTTGCAATTTTAAGCACTTTAACTGGGAGAGATTTGTAATAATTTTTTTAAGGTCAAAGATTTTTTGTCAAAGTTTAAACAATCGGTTTATATTAAATAATTAACATGTTCACCGACAAACATACTAAACAAACCTCTAAACAGTACAATAGATTTTGTACATAACTTTACTTGCAATTTTAAGCAGTTTAACTGGAAGAGATTTATAACAATCTTTTTAGGACCTTGATGTGACCTTCCTCATGTATGAGCCTAGGGAAATCATGGTAACGTTTGAGTGTGTGAAAGAATTAATTTTTAAAGAAGTAGGGGTTCCAGATAATTTATAAAGCTTCATTGCTTTCTAGTTTACAAAATAGGCTTTGAAACAGGCTTTCTCAAAAGCTAACATCAGATTTGCGTACCCCATGAAATCGTTCTAATTAGACAGACAAATGTCACATCAATATAAACAGAGCATACCAACCCTGACTACGTAGTACTATTTAAATTACGCGCTTCGACTATATTCGTCAAGCTTTATAAATCCGAATGTATTTTAAAGATAAAGAGTTGATATTACACATTATTAATTATTTCGCTTAAATTTTGACTAGGTCATCCAATTAAAAACAAAAGTATAAAATGTAAAAAGAGTAAAAAGTGTAAAGCTGAAGCGCATAATTAAAATAGTGGTACTGTACGATAATATAAGTGAAATTTTTAATTAATAGTATCATAAAATTGACGGTCATAAATTAATCAAAACAGGTTAGTTATAAGTTATTTATTTATCATTTATACGAAACACATTAGAATTCTAGTTAACTCCTTATTTGTTTTGAAAAAGATTACTATCCGTCAACAGGTTGCAGGTGGGAATACGATATCTATAATTGTTCTTTTAATGATTTGAGATCGGGCTCGGATCCTAAATGCCTAGTCACGGCCATGCAATTTGTCTAAAGTCGTTTAATCATGATTAGTCACAATAGGGTCCGCTTCTATTAAAAGTTTAGTGGCTCTAAACGAAAGGAGTTTGCTTGATATTATATTATTGTCTTCTGTACAAGTGAATTTTAAAATATAATGCGTAAGAAGGCTTTATAGAATACAGGGGTACATTCTAGAATATTTTGATTTATAGAATTGAATGCAACTTGCAGATTTTCACAAATATGTATCGCGTATGGTCAAACAGAATATTTTCCTGTTGAATTACCAAAACTATGTGTTTTTGGTAAATCAAAATTTGTGTCAAATTTAAGTTCAAGTTAACATAACAAAAAGAACTGATTTAAATTCGTAACTTCCTGTCAAAAAATGAATTCTGATTAAATTCTAAACACACAGGAGAGATTCTAACAGAGAAAAAAACGTAGAACTTGAAATATATTATATGATGTTAGTAAACCTCTTCAGCCATTCACAAAACTCAAAAATCAATGTGATTTACCAAATCATGTTTAAATGATTGAACTGATTGTGATGAAATCTACACAATAGCTAGAAACACAATCTGTTAAAATATGGCCTGAGTTGCATATTGTTTTTCCTGGAGCTAACAAGCAAAATAAACAATTAAGATGTATGGAAGACATCAGTAGTAAGTAAATTTACGATTTTTCAATACTATCAGACGTTTATATGTAGCAGTTTCATTATTCAAAAACAATTTATATATAGGTACAAGAGCATTGAGACTCAAGAGTCACGCCTATCGATGTGTTATAATTCATCTCCTTCTTCCCTAGTGATATGGTCATGTCTACTTTTAACGCAACATCATAAAAAACTGAAATAATTTTACTGCCAATAAAGTTCTTTGCTTGCTTGATAGTTTATGGTATAAAAGTATGAAAAGTTGTCCAATAGAATAACTTTTCATAAAATTACAATAAATTATTTCGCAGGCATATTAATGATAGTTGATGATAACGTTATTAGCATTTAATGCATTGTAATTAAGCTTTTTATAGTAATATTGCGCAAATGAATTCAATTACACATTAATAAGTTAATTTAACTTCTACATTAAAGACTAAGTTTGTTTATAGTCAAAATAAAAAAAAATCTTGATTACATGTTGTTACGACAAGTTTACAGATTATTATTATTATTAATGCGTTGTTTTTTATAAAGCAATGTTTCCAGTTTAATAGAAGATTGGTAATGATGACTGGTCACTGACAGACACATTTCATAGTTGTACTGGAAATATTGAATTAGACCTTACCCCCACAGGTGCGTTAAAGCATTTTTGTATGTTGAAATATAGACTAGTTTTTGAAACTAGTTCTTGGTTTTAGAATTTACTTATTTATCAAAATGTTTGTTAATTATTAATACTAAATTATTAATAAATTGAACTGCACTTAAAAATAAGACCAAAACTTCAAGAGTCTCATGTAGCCCTTGATTTTTAAGGTTAGTTTATAATATTGTATATACTTAATATTTCCACTAAGTAATCCTTCACACTTTTTCAACGTAATTAAATCAAAATCGAAGTAACATAAAACGTTACAATAGTATTTGCCATAGGGATATGACTACTTCATAGCTAGTTAGTGTTTCCATTCTAATAACTTTACTTTGCTAAATTAGTGAACTTAATCAGTTATTTACAAGATACTTCTATCTTCAGATTCATAAATTATCAGTATCACGTCTTTTGTACTTTTTGTGCTACGTGACGTTAGCGTTTTGTTTATCTAAAAATGATGTGTATTCATTAACTCCTCAAAAACCGTCTGCCTATTTACTTTTATATGGTTACATACATGCACATCTTCACGCCAAGTCCCTTACGGGGTAGGCATAGAGTTTCTAGTGCACAAACCTCACGATCGTTGCGAACCTGCCTAGTTTCCTCCACATTCATTTCATTTCATTCCTTTTCATACAAACACTTCACACTTTAGGTTTAGGAGACTCTTGACACCACTTGATAACAACCGATTTATTCTATGATTATGATAAAAAATATAATCGCATCAGTGGTGTGGAGGTTTTACTCAAAGCCTTCTGTATAGGCATCATCCCATCGCGTCGATTACGAACCAAACAGATTATAAAGAGCTTTTTGTGCTTTTGACATGCTTACAAGTAAAGACTCACAACTGATCATTACAATTATTTTATACGGGGCTTTGTATTTTGAGTAAATTATAACAGTCGGCTTCATCCGTTACCGGTCTCACAGTCTCGAATGGTACGCCTCCACAATAGCGATTCATTACATACCATGACCATTTTAAATTCATCTTCTTCGAGTAAACTCATCAAACCCATTATATTCTGTAACAATGGCAATGATGTGAATTGGTTACACTTGTGTTAAAATTAAGTACTATTTATGTCTTGCCATTACGAATATATTTTGGCGTACAAATGGCGTCCTGCTAAGCAGTTAAGAGTTGAGGGTTGGTTTGTCACCACTGTGACCAGGTCTATATGAGATATTCCTGCTAATATAATATGAGTGTTCGCCTCTAACGTGCTCTGGTTTAGATCGTGGGTACTTGGTAAAGTTACTTTTATTCTCTAATAATCTGCCTCTGCCTCATACCCTAGATTAAGGTTGGCAACGCGTCATTCTAAACTTTGATTGGCATTTCTTATCATAAAAGGGGACTTCACGCTACTGAAATCATGAAGTAATTTAGATTTCTGGATGTAAACTAGTGCAACGGCTCTTCGGTATTATGTCCCCCACCATACTTATTACTGTTACCATAACGAGTTTTTTAGTGTTGGCAAACGACATTATTAAAGTCATTTTGGCGAGAAGGAAGGTTTAATATATACCATAAAAATCTCTGTGCATTTGTATGTATATGTCACACATATAGACACCGACACACTACTAAAAATCCGTTTTACTTTGCCATCCTCTAATTGATCTTCTGATCAAATGGAACAGCAAGGGTAAATCTTTGAAAGGATACTTTAGGAAATCTTCCTTTTAATATATCACTAACACCCGCTAATAATTAGACTTTCGCGATAAATTAGTAAGTAACTTTGCAAGATGGTATTTTTTCAGCCGTAAAATCTACTACACTTTTATTTCCAAATAATTGCATATATTGTATGGAATAAATTTACATTTTTAATGTTACAGCAGTATCGACAGCAAAAAAACAAGCAGCTCACTTAATCATAAGGGACAACCATCGCCTATATTGTATATATCACTAGTGTGTCCCTATCTTAATATTTTTCATAGTATTAGACAACGAAAAACCACGCGTCTTTCGTAATGGTTAGAGATGAACATGGCTTAAAGACAACATTGATGTCTGGAAGCAATGCTGCGTTGTGGCCAGGGTGTTAGACCTATATCCTATCCTCCACACTGAAATTGTCATTGTGGCGGTTGGAATAGGTAAGACAGTGGATCTTTACTCGGCCAATTTGCTGCGCAGCATTTTACTGCCAGTTGGTAACGAGCTTTGTAGCTTATGCTTGCCTCTTACGAGTTGTCTAGAATTAATAATAATAATAATAATAAAATTTATTTCTCTCTTACAATAGGCAAACAAAAACAAAGGTAAATATATCTTAAGATGAAAAAAAGAAAATTTGTAGAAAAGAATTCAAGGCATAAGGTCTGTTTTACAAAGAGGACCCAGGCCAACACGGGAATCTTGAACCAAGTGTGCAAGTTAACCGGCTTCCCTACCATGTTACCGGATGAGCTGTGTAGTAGCTTATCCGGTTATATGATAATATCATTCTATCATTAGCTATGATTGACAGAACTATTACAATAATCCAGTAACCGCCAGCGGGCGATGGGGTCGTCAAATACAGATGCTGAAGCACGTAGCAATGAATTATGTAATTTAAATAAATTATTTAGTTTATTATATACATTTACCTACCTTCAGATATAAATATAATAGATAATATATAAGTAATATGTTTTGACGTGGATTGGTAATTGGCAACAACAAGGTTAGTCTCTATACAAATGCCTTTGACAGTACAAGCAAAGCATCCATTAAGCAATTATAATAAATTATTGTTCCGGGATATAATTGTTGAAGTAGAAATTATTACAATAAGTAATAACTGCCATGGAATAGACCTATTTACCGTTAATACGGCAAAATTACTTTAACCAGTGTCAAATTAAAGCTAAATTAGCAATGTATTTAAGTCATTAGATATTTGCGTAATATATAACGTGTTTTGTTGTTAACTTTAGAGAACGTAGTACAATTTGTAAAAGCAAAGTTTAATTTATGACCTAGTCGTATATGTCTCTGAAAATACCGTCAAATAAAAATTTCACATTTATGTGATTTTTGTCCACTTTTTGAGTAATGAAAATATGAAAGTTTTAAGCATTTTTTATAATTGGTTTTCTGATAAAACTCTGGTTTAATAAGTAATCTAATGTTACTAAAACTTTATATTAATTCCAGTTGCATATCAGTAATGGCAGAATGAAATCTAAAAGAAAATTCAAGTTTTAAATTTATGTATGTTATGGTTGATTTTTTATGACATATTACTCTATAAGTCTCAATCACACTACAATACACCTATAGTATGTAGAAACCACATAAAATAATTAAACTTCTTAGTAGCATAACAAAATCTACCGCATTTATAATCAGGCTTAATAATAATATATGGTAAGGCACTAACCTAAAATTAAAAATATTTCAGTAAAAACTATTTATTAAAGTGGTAAAACTTAAACAGTATTAACTAGAGTTGGTAGACCAAGGGTCAAAAGGACCTTTACATTATTTTAAAATAGTAAGTTAAAAATAGAACCGTTCGTGTAACTCGCGAGTGAGGCTTTAGGGCAAATTGCGCAATCCTCTAACAGAGCCATCATAAACAAGTTTCAAACAACACTAGCATAACCAAACGCAACTGCTCAGTAGCTCAACAAAATCTACGACAATTATAACCGGGCAGGCTATGATTAAATTATGGCACTTAACCAGAGTGTTTCCTGAAAATTACATGGGATGGCTCTTCCAAGGCTGCGTTGGCACGCGATCCCACTGCACGCATTAAATATTATAATAACCTGCGATTTAAAATGCGACCAATGACGCATCGGTTTTAACGCGTAGCTGGTCACTCATTTTATGCACATTATATCATAATTATTTTTGCTTAAGAAATAGCTCTCTGGTCCATAATTATCGCACAGTTTAGTGTACTTTCAAAACACGAAATGAGATATAAATTGCAAACTGGAACTTACTATAAATTACGGAACTATAAATAAATCATAATATTTCAAACTGCTTTAGTTTCAATTGTCTTTTTTAAATGCAAGTTAATAGAGATGAACAGAAAATGGCATAAATGTTTTATACGCCCAATCGATGTTTATTTGTAACATGCTAGATGTTCGCCTCTGTGATCTAGCGTTAAGACGTCGGAATAGACCTCTTGAGTTCGAGTTCGATTCCCGGGTCGGACAACAAAAAAATTAGATAATGTATATTTCAATTTTCTAATAAAAATAATGTTGCTTGGGATTGTATACGTGGCCGGTTGGCGATAGGCTTACCACCTGTCACTTTGTGGGACTTAGTGTCTTCGGCTACTCGTGGTTGACCTGGATGTGCCCTTCTAGGGATATGGGCGTGAAGATACTGACTTGCTTACTTAGATGTTGCTACCAAATATACCTGCACTTGCAACTTATTTCGTGTACGTTTTATTAAACTCCCGATTTGAATATTATTACATACGCCTATTAAGTCTATGAATGCTCACGGTCATGATGTCAGGTATATCAAAATGTCTAAATCGGTACCTTGATTAAGCCTGAAAACATAATAAATCTTTACATAATTCTTCTCAGGTCATGTGTTCTTCAAATAAATCCTCCTTAACGCCTAGACAGCTTGTTAAAAAAATTGTATGATTGTTGTGATACGTTGCTTGATAATTTAAAAACTAAAATATCGATATGAATTTATACCGGATCAGTTCATAAATTTGTAAATATGTAAGTTTACGCTAGAATATTAGTATTAAGTATAGGTTGTCTTTATATATGACTAGCTGTCCCGAAAAACTTCGTTTCACCCGTTCAGTTTGTATAGGAAAAAGTAAAATGTTGTTTTTCTTAGTTTTCTCGCAAGTTTTTTTTCCTTTTCTTTATCTTTTAAACCTTCCCTGGAATTGAACAAATAATTAAAAACCAAAATTAGGGAAATCGGTTTAGCTGTTCCCGAGTTTTAGCGAGACTAACGAACAGCAATTGATGTTTATATACATAGATAATTAAATTACCAACGAGAACATAACCTCTGATGATAGAAACAAAGATTAGACATTATTTAGACGTTTTTTTATAAATGCGACGGAAATCATTAAGCGTACTTTTATTATTAACTTATTTCAATAAGTTAAATCTGGTTACAAATAACCTAAGGATGATAAATTTTAATTGTTATGCATAATGTATATAAAACTATATTTTATTTTAATACGAAACAATAAAATAATATGTCAATATTGTTCCTGATAATTATTATAATATATTAAATCTATTAGTTAATAATTGCGTCGATCAATAATTTAATACTTTAATTTGCATGTATTCTCCATATATACCATGACGACGTGTAATAGGTGGTCGGATCTTAGTTTTTATTATTGAATTTATTTGTTTTTGGGACTCGGACGGGAAATTTGGAGTCGCAAACTTTCATACTTAGTTTACAGTAAAGCACAATTTGTAGTCGCCTCTGTGGTCTAGCGGTCCAGGTGTTGGACTTGACTTCATGAGATCCCGGGTTCGATTCCCGGGTCGGGTGATAAAAAGAAAATGTGTTTTTTTCAATTTTCTAATAAAAAGCATGTTCCTCGGGTTTGGGTATGTGCCCAGTTGGCGATAGGCTTGTCGCCTATGCGGGACTTAGTGTCTTCGGCTAGTCGTGGGGGCCCTGGTTGTGCTTCCTCCTACACCTTCGGGGATATGGACGTAAAAATACTTATTTATTTATAACCATTTGTATTAATTAATGTGACGTAAAAATACTTTTTTATTTATAACCATTTGTATTATTAATGTTAAAATAATCTTGAATTAATTATTTGTCACAACACGAACTACCTCCAAAGTAAAAAAAATATGTGCTTAGAAGCAGTCAGTCAACGACATTAATACACAAATCATAATATTAATACGTGAAGCAAAAACTTTTGACCCTTTTTAAGAAATAGTATTAAAGGAGCTATAATAATAGTTATAATTATCTAAATAGTATTAGTATTATAAGAGGAGTATGAAATTTGGCACATTTTACTGTCTTATTAACAAATGCGGCGTAAATTACTCCAAGGTTCAATCACGCATTGTAGTCCCTATCACAATGTGATACAGACTATAATATCAACTTAATTTTACACCGACCTTAGTCCATGTTTATTAATAAGATGTTTATAGTTTATGTGCAGGAGAAATGCCAAATTCTAATATATTTCGATAATAATGCTTAGAAAATGCATTAAATCAAAAAATAGATAGAATATTACGCACACTACCACGCCTTTGACACACACAAACAAATATATTGATAATGAGAAAAGATCACAGATGGCGCACAGACCATGTTCGTCATGTTTGAAAACGAAGTAGTTGGTCGTAATAAATGAAAATGGCATTTTTATCAAATGACTGATTAAAATTTGCTATGGTCGAATTTGGACCAATGGGCGACCACTATTATTTTTAAATATACCAATAGAAATAACACAACACATATCTATGTTAGTACCAGTAATTAATAATAGTAATTCATTTCCTCAACAGGCGTATGCACCAATGCGACGGCCCCCAGCGTATCTTCAATCAACCGAATCCTCCGAAATCGAGCTGCAGAGCGAGCTGCAGCAGAATTCGCCAGAGCAGCCGGCTATGGTCTCTATGCTGCCCCTCCGCCTTACGGTGGATTCCCCTGGGGAGGGGGAGGAGGTGTATGGCCACCGGGCAGTTTACCTCTACCACCAGGAGTACCGCCACCAACTGTAGGAGTACCTCATCCAGATGCTATGAAACAAGGGTTCCTCTCATCGTCTGGACGAGGACTAATAGGTCAGTTTTATCTATTGTATTATTTACAGTATCGCCATACTTCGATTCTAGACCCTATTAAAAAAATCCCAATTACCTACAAGCATGGTAGTTCGAAAAATCAAGCATAAGTTTGGTATTAAAACCGTAACTGAGACCATATGTTAATCAGTGATTGGTTAGGCAGATATCAATTTCATTACTATTCTAAAACCCATTTTTTTCTATTATTGCTGTTTTAACGCCAGTGACCTCCAATATTTCATGTCCCAGTCAGAAAATTAGATAGCCATCCACTTACCTTCATAATAACCTTCATAATAGGCCTAACATCAATGGTGTTTATAGGCTACAGAAGGGTTTCGATTAGAGAAAACATATTGTAAAGGATTTTGTTACAGAAAAACTTAAATAATAGAATATATAGAATTATTATTAACTGAGCATAATTGAAAAAATCTTGGTTGTCTGGCTAAGTTTGCAAAAAGGTTTGATACGAGACGGATAGGTCTAAGTTGCCAGGGATTTCGTTTTGATGATCATTCTCTAGGTCTGGAAACGGTAGTAGTTTATTGTAGATAGGTTTATATGTAACTATATTTTAAAAAGATTTGTAACAAATGATGAAGATTCATTAAAAATTTATGTATAATAAAACATAAATAATTTGTTTGAATTTTAAAATAATCGTAATTCATTATTGTCGGTGTGCTGGAATATTTTTGTAACATCTTATTGTCCCTATACATTCCGCATTAATTTTTTTATTTGCGAATGTCGTGAATTAGCGTGTATTTGTCTCGCTGTCCAGGAAATTAAAACTATCATGATCCAGTTTTGAGGGTGAAACTTAAATACGAGAATTTGTAACTATATTTTACACACACACATGTGTATAACACAACAACATGTGTTTCTTGTCATTAGGAAGTTCGCCCACATCTTTCAAGAGTATAAAATAAAACATAAGTAATCATTATAAACCTTTTTTTAACAGATGTTGATGGTGATGACTCTGGTTCCTTGGACGGCGAACAACCAAAGTTTAGAAGAAATCGTACCACCTTCAGCCCCGACCAGCTTGAAGAGTTAGAGAAAGAGTTCGAAAAATCTCACTATCCCTGTGTGTCAACCCGGGAACGCTTAGCCTCCAAAACGTCTTTATCCGAAGCCCGAGTACAGGTGAATAACTTAATTTTACTAGCCCTTGCCTCTGGCATCATCTTCTTTCTGAAATGCTTTCGCTCTCTCTCGGTGATCCTACAACCACTGTACTAAATTTTATCAAAATCAGTAAAATAAATTTTGATGCTTGAGTGGTAAATTATCAAGCAGTGACACAAATAAATTAAACTACGTTATGGTATTTAAAACCCACTAGATTAACTTTTATTTCACCGAATTTTGTTATTGGTTAAATAAACTATAGCTTGATAATGTCACTGTAACAAAAATACTTACTTCTTTTCTAGAAAGAAGTAGAAGTATATCAAATACTAGAAGATACCTCTTTCAGTATTTGATATACTTTGATGGAATATAGCATAGAATTAGCCATGAAATGTGTTAATATGAGTTCAGTGAAATTAATTAAATAAAAAAATGTCCTTGAATAAATTACACAAATTTACTTAACCCCAAAGTCAGCATGTTAAATGCTTATATTAAGGGTGTAAGACAGCTTACTATTTCATTGAAATAATTACCGGTATAAATTTAGTAAACATTCAGACCCGGAAATACAGATGTCTATGTTCAAAATACAAATGCCTGCCTCCGTCGGGAAATGAACCCACGCGGTTGGTCAGTGGATTTAGATATGTACGTTAACCCCTCGGCCAACGAGATGGTCAAATCTTTTTAAAATAGTATAATTTGAATATGAAACGAAGCTAGTTACTACTCATCATACATTTCTCTATTTGAATATTTGTAAACACCTGTTGCTAAAAGTAAGCAGCTAATACTACTGATCTTGAACCAATTTATCTGGCATTGGTCTAACGCTCGATACTCTCTGCCTACCCCGTATGTATGTATGCATGTAACCAATTTATTTCTGACTGGTATTATTCCAATAATCTGTCTTACTTAAGACTTCTATAAAATTGATATATTAAGTTTAAGTTAGACGTCTGAAACATCGCTACTATTGCGACACTGGCTTCTGAAATGTTTCTTTATCGGATTCTAAAATACCAACAAGTCATAAAGCTGCCTGGGAAAGTAGAGACGCCCGTACCATAAACTACCTTCATTCATTAATTTCATAATCTAATTTAATAAAAAGTTATCACTCTAGAATAAATTAAATAAAAATTAGTATAAATTTCTAATTACTTATCCAAATAATGAATTAAACAAGCCATAAAGACACGCAACACTTAATTTGTATATTTCGTAAATTATTACAGATAAGGATGGAATACTAATCACATTTACCATTACTGACAGGTTTGGTTTTCCAACAGACGAGCCAAGTGGAGGCGTCATCAACGCATGAACCTCCTGAAGCGAGGTGGCGGTTCCCCCTCGCACCGCCTCCCCCACTCCCCCTCTCGATCCCGATCTCGTTCTTTATCCCCTACCCGCGTCCCCTACCATACCCCGCAGATGGGCGGTGAAAACAGTGCCTTCAAGTCACTAGCGCATCAAGATACGAACGCTTTGAAAGCACTTTCTCAACAAGCGCACTTTGATACTAACGCGCTTAAAGCCTTATCGCAACAGTCGTCATTTGACAATAGCTTATTCAAGCCTCATTCAGTGTTAGAAAACAGCGCATTTAAAGCGCTTGTTCCTAATTCAGCGGCTGCAGCGTTGTTAGCAGCCCAATCGATACAGCTCGCAAGAGGTTACGAGTCAAATTCAGATTCAGATGAAGAAATAAATGTTCACGATGAAAGTGACGATGAAGTTGAAAGACATAAAAAAGCTAGATCAAGATCTCAAAGTCCATGTCGGCAAACAGCAACATCTAACGACTTACCACTGCAATTAACTAAGCACGACCGTTCGTGTATCAATTGAAATTATATAATTGTTAATTTATTACATTTCCTACAGAAAATTATTGTAAATTACAGTCTACGAGTGCTAGTTCACTTTGTTGTAAAAATGTAAATATAATTCATGTATGTTGCACAAAACATGTTACTATGTAGTTGCATACAATTTTGTATTAAATAATGGTGAAACGTTTAACGGAAGTATTAAGAAATCATAATATGATACTCGTAATCGAAAAATATATTATCTACTATATCATTATTTATTGTTTAATTTTTATTTATATCACTTGCTTTTCGTAATATTATTTATAGGAATGTCGTTCTTGAATGTACTTAGCAACTACATTTAACAGTTTTCATAATAAGAATGATGTTTAACGGCCGTACTCAGAGACGTAAATTTAGATTTAATATGTCATTAAGTCAACATTTTAAAAAACTTGGCTTAATGGTTAATTAAAATACATTTAACGTCTCGGAGTGCAGCATAACATTTTTGAAAAGAGCGTGTAAAGATTATTGATTATAATTTGCCCGATTTGAGTTAGATATAACCACGAAAAAATAAAAAATAAATAAATAATGATGGTATGAAAAACATGTGAAATTAACTATTTTTTTTAAATTAAAACAGATAAAATATTTCTTCTGAGGTTATTCAGACCTGTCACCTGTAACGCCCATTTGTCAGATACAAATAAATGGATACTAATTAATTAGGAATATTTTTTCGAAATCAGTTCATCCGTTCAAAATTTATGATGCCATATACGGACATACACACACAAATACGTCAAATTATAGCATCCCTCTTTTTCCGTCAGTGGTTATAAATAGTGGATCCATAGCAATGGAAACATTTTATTAAAGAAATTGATAATATCCTGGGTTATAAAAAACATTATAGTACCTTTAATTGTCTCATCAATCACTTAAGAAATATTTTGTTTAGGTTATCCTATTACCTAACTAAATTAAATTAATATAATTTTTTGTTCTTTTTTGCATAAATACATATAAGATACAAATCGGTAATATTTGAGTTTGAATAAAAGATTATTCATAAGTACCATTTCAAGTCTTTGGTGCAGTATAGTTTATTAAATTATTATTTCGAGTATCCTAAAATCAACTGAAGTGTATGCCAAAGGATTTAACAAGTTAAAAGCACGGTTTGCCTTATGCATAGTTCCTACATGTTAAATTAGAATCATTAATGCAGAATTATTCTTTTTAAAATACAAGTAAATTCTTACTAATATTCTGTAACGATATCATTCTTGGGTAGGATTAATGTAGTAGAATACTTGTAAGATACTTCTAAATTGTCAAATCTGAAATACATACAAAGCTCTGAAAACTTCGTAGGTATATTTTTAAATATACATAATTATTATTTCCTGTTAATCAAATTTATAACGCTATAGTACGATAATAACAATCTCCTCTTACAAATCTAAAATTACTAAGGTTGATCATAGAACTTCACCTTAGTAACCTCAACACTTAGCGTTTTAATTCGTATATTTATGTTTGAAGCGTATTTATGTAAAAGTTTCTGCCTAACGTGCTTAATAAAAGTATTTATAAAGATATCGACCAATTTATTACAGATATGATGTACCTAAAGTGAAAAAATGTGATAAACAATTGTCATACATTCCGATTTATAGTGAGTTTTGTAAAAAATACATTATACAACATAGAAAATTGCGAATAAGTGTTTTGTAACCAGTGAAAAAGAAAATATGAAAATATTTCTTGATAGTTTTTCATAGTTTTAGTATGTTTTTTGATGCAGCAGAATCTGTTATGGCCACTTTACTCTTACATAATGTTTTTTTTTAAATTAATTGACACCAAGTTTTGTGTACAGCGTTTCTAATTCCAAATAAAATTATGTAATTTGCAATTTACAAAAATCATATGTATAAAACAAGGAAGATGGTGTGTAATGAATGGATTGAACTTATCTGAAACCGAAGGGATCAACTGGAAAAATTGGGTTCAGGGACTGATTCTGCTCCACCAGTCATCTTTGATGGAAAAGTCATCCCGTATTCCCAGTCGGTTAAGGATCTGGGTCTGCGCATTGATAATACGCTAAGTTGGTCGAAGCAAATCAAAGAGGTGAGTCGATCGGTTACTGGTTCGCTGTGTGCTCTTAATCGTCTTCGTAACTTCTTGCCGCTCTAAACCAAAATTGTTCTTGTGCAGTCTCTGATTCTACCCATTATTGATTACGCCGACGTTTGCTACTCGAACTTATCTTCTCTATATGTGAATAAGCTCGAGCGTCTCTTAAACAACGCAATTAGGTTTATCTTTTGTTTGCGTAAGTTTGATCACATTTCTATGCATCGTGATAAACTCCATTGGCTTACCATTTCGCAGCGGCGACGTCTACGTTTATTATGCATGCTCTTTTCTATTTTGTTTGATAATAGCGCCCCCGCCTACCTTAAGTCAAAATTCATTTTTCTCACAGATACCCATAACCTCCAATTAAGATCGTCCAATTCACGTACCCTTTCCATACCGTCGCATCGCACCAACTTCCTTTCTAATTCATTTAGTATACAAGCCTCCCGTCTCTGGAATGAACTTCCTCCTCACATAAGACAATCCCAATCAAAGTTCTCATTTAAGAAACACACTCGTAAATTACTTCTAACAGGCACATAAGTGTGCACATAAGTAGATTACGCACATTATATTAGTAGATTTACGCACTGTGGTTGTATTATAGTTGTCATCATTTGTTTCAAGCACCTGCATTGTTGTTTTTCTATTGGTCCAAAGGTTGGCTGGTAGAGAATGTTAGCGCATTAAACTCGCCTTTTGTATATCATATGAAAATATGGTGTACAATAAAAATTAAAATAAATAAAATAAATAAAGGGTTTGAAAAAAAAGTCTTTGGCTTCTGGTAAATCCAATTCATTCACTTAATAGTTTTATTTGGATTAAAGTACGGATTTCCGCAAACAAGAAGGCCTTTTATCAATTACAGAATTTCTTTTTCACTGCTTACAAATATAAACTTGTATTTTACAAATATAAGCTTGTACTACGTGTTGTACTTATTCTGCCTTGTAGACTTTGTAAATAACTTGTTTTAGATATGTGAAATATTATTTATTTATAGATATATATATGTAGTTGTAAGATGTAAAGTAGCCAATTTACGTACGTACCTTTGACATTACAAAATAAAAAATAAGTATCACATGCATTTTTTTTTCATAATCCTTTAAAGCACTGTCTTCCATAGAGTTGTGCACGTACGAATAGAGTCAAGTCAAATAATATGAAAAGTTAGAGTTTTGCAATGAACTCGCCCGGATGGTGATGGTCCTGTTACGCGAGCTATCCCAATTAGGCTTCAACTCTCAAAACTAATGTAATGATAATGAGAAATATTTTTGCATGTTTGAATTTAACTAACAATCACATAGCAAATTCTCTTGATAATAATACAACCGTGGCTAATAGACACAAAACTTCAAGTTTATTAGTTTTGCATAAATAGGGGTACAATTCGATGTTGCTTATCTTGAAAATATTTTAGTCTATTTTTCTAAATTATTGGTATGCAAAAATCTGAGCAAATATTTCATCCATCTATAACTACCTCTTTTACCGATATGGTAAGAAATTGTCGCCGCTTATAGAACGCCAACGGTGGTAATGGTGCGTTATCAACTTGAGGCCGGGATGTTAAATTTCAAGCAAAATTAAGTTTACCGGTCAACTTATCATCCTAAGCGGAAACCTACCACCTAGTCAGATGTCACAGGTGTTATCAAGGGCAAGCCTTTGCTCGCCTTTTGGCGAAGGCAGATGGACTATCCTGCAAAGAATTTGATTTGTAGAAGCTCGGACTGAGATGGGATGTTAGACATATTGTATAAGTCTACTGACTACCCTACCTTCCGGATCTAAATATAACAGTGTCATTACATACTACAGGAATAAGTAATGCATTTCTACCCTTGCAAGTTACTGCCAAGTGTTTTACCAACAGTTTTGTATCAATTTTGTTGGTAATGATCTATCCAATCTAATGTTGTTTAACACGAGCTGCCAGGTGGTCCACTCTACACAGAGGACTAGGACCCGGACCAACCCTGTGTAATAGCCTGTAAGTACTTATACAGGGGTAAGGAAAGTGGAGGTATTATTGTGGTCAATTTGTTAAAGAACTGGCGTTAATCACAATTTGTTTTACAAAAGACGCCAGACCCATTTCATCATCACAATACTAAGTCTTTCATCTTACTTATTTTAAATGAGATCGCGTCTGTTTTGAATGCGCGACCCTGTGATGGACCTTCATGAGGTCCCAGGTTCGATCTCCGGGATAGACAACAAAAAGAAAATATTTTTTTATTAATTAATTTTCTAATAAAATCAATGTTGCCCGATATTGAATATGAGCCCTGTTGGCAATAGGCTTGCCAACTATCACATTGTGTGTCTTAGCGTCTTAGACCTGTCGTGGATACCCCAAGTTATATCTCTACCTATCGCTTCGTGAATACGGGAGTAATTACACTTTATTATATTAAATAAAAAGGTGTAAGTTTAAGTCATTATGTTCCTTCTATGCAACGCTAAGGAAAGGAATATAACTTGATCTAACTACGAAGTAAGGAACAAATGCTTTT
>NJDD01000327.1:618743-699827 GCA_002245505.1 Calephelis nemesis
GTAACAGATCGAACTCATGTATGGTAGGCGGTCTTATCCTAATAGGCGTATGTGCTAACATCTCCACCAACAAGGCCGTAACAAGGAGTATGATAAACTAGATTGTAAAGTGCTGTACAGTAGCTGACCCGAAAAGAAGCCACCACCTTAGCCGTTCCTGCTATCATAGCTTCCGCTCTTGCCACTATAATGCTTCTGATGGATGGTAAGGCAAACGGAAGGCTAGCCACTTGGCCTCCAATCCCGGCCAAAAACGACTCTTCAGTAACATTGCCAATAACATGTATATAAATGATAAATAAATGAATGTCTCTGGACAAGTTACACAAATTGAATCTAACCCCAAAGTTATGGGTGTTAGTCAACGATTCTAACACATATAAATACTTAAATAGATACAAAAATAAATTTAATAAACACCCGGATCCGGAAATGCAGATATCTAAATGTTCATCACACAAATGCCTGCCCCCGTCCGGAATCGAACTCCAACCCTCGCGGTTGGTCGGTGTAGTTAGGCGTGTACCTACACTAGCCACTCGACCAACGAGGCGGTCTATAGGCAAAGGTTGTTTTTCGTAATCACGTCACGAAAGCCTCCTGCTTGTTTGCCATCTAGCGACATAAAAAATAAGCAAAGGAATTAAATCGTAGTAAAAAACGTGATGTACAGAATTCACTTTGACAGCGAGTAATAGATAGGTTAAGGTTCCTAGGCTATATTGGTAAAGGCATTGACTAGCCCCATTGGAAAAAACTGCGTTTTGTATGGTGTTAGTCAACGATACCAATTCCCTGTGTTGGTCCGAGTCATTTATACAGAATAGACTATCTGTGTTCCTACCTGGCAACTCCTAAGAGACGAAGGTTAAATCGGTCATCACAAACGATATTTGGTGTTAGAGTGTTAGTTTCAAATAGTGACAGTGAACTGCCGTGAGTTGATCTGAAAGAGAGGAAGCCGTCAGATTTGAACAATAGTCCTAGCATCCCTGCCATAGGACAGCGACTCATCCATCTATGGCGTCCATGGTCAGGGTTATAGCTACCATCAGGAGAGACATGTGCTACTTCATCTACTAAACATATAATAAGAAAACCATAAAAATACTAAATTATTGTATTAATTTATTATTATTTGCTTATGTCTTAGTTCAACAAAGTTAAAAAAAAACAAATTTTAATAAAATATGATGTGTTATTACCAATATGAACACAGTATTAAACAAAAGTCTAGAAAGAAGCCTTCCTTAACTACCTAAGACTAATACTCTAGACCCAAATCCAGACGATTTAATCATAAAAAAGGAGGTTCTACGTTTGACTCCTGTGTATTTTTTCAGAAATGACGTATAATTCGATTAACATGAATGTTAATCGAATTATACGCCATTTCTGAACTGATTTGATAACATCTTTTTTTTATTTAAAAAAAGACTTTGTCACTAACCCCACCCCGCACACTTGCTATGTTCTAATGAAAATAATTTGCCTGGGATATGATATTATGTGCGCGGTCGGCGATAAGCTTGTCAACTATCACATTGTGGGACTAAGTGTCTTCGGCTAGCCTTGGGTGCTTTGGTTGTGGTTGTGTTAACCCTTTCAGGATTTAGGCGTGAAGATACTAAATAACCTGAAAATATTTCACTTCACTCGATTTTAAATTTATTTTAATTTACATGATTCATGTGGTTTTACATAATGATAAACGGCTTTTAAGATTGTAAACCTTTGACATCAATTAAAAATATTTTAACTTGTTTAGTACTTAGCTTTGAAGAGAAAAAAGTTTTATGAACTGTATTATGTTAGTACAGATTCCAAATGTCTTCCGATCTTCGGCTTTCGTCATTAGCGTTAGTCAAACAATACCGGTCCAATTATAAAGCCGAGCGAATGTATGCAATGCGCCTTACACATCCTCAAGAGTCCCGACAATCGACAGCGACCTCATAATTTAGAACAACAATCGAATCACGACAATTATACTTTTTTACTTTGTTATTAATAGTCCTGATTCGTTCCTTCCCGGATATCGGCAATCATCAGTGAAAGCTGAACGGAATTGAAACGGAAAAAAGGAATCCTGGAAAGAATTATCATCAGCACACCTTTGAATTTACACCTTTTGTGATATTAATCATTTTATTTACAAAAGAGTGAATTAGTTTGTAAAAGTGGTTTAGCAGAAACCAATACTTTGAATGGTATTTGGCAACATGTTATTCGTGTATTTAGCTTCTACTGTTTTTTAATTAAAAAAAGGAACCGCCAGTTTAATTTATGTACTATGTAATTTCATTTGAGTAGGTTGATATGATATCCCAATTTAGACATGTGCTCCCAATATTTTTTTGAACACCCGATGGATAAAAAACGGTTATAAATTTGACGTGTCATGGTATATGTGTGTCTATCTGTGGCAATGTAACTTTTGAACGGATCGATTGATTTTGATGTCGATTTTTTCTTTGAAAGCTAGCGATCGATATGATTCTGAGCTACATTATTTGTAGTTTTATCGGGAGTTATGGAAAATGTTTAGTTTAAGTGTAATTTTTTACTTCGGCTCTATCGAGTAATGTCAAATGTAACGTCCAATACAAAAGACATCAACGAGATTAACTTCCAAAATATGATTCTGTTTATCTATCTATTATTGTCATCTGTTGGTTAGTTTTACTTCATGGGAACCACCCTATTTTGTTCCAAAAAATAAAGTCCCCTTAAATTATCCCGTGTACAGACGACAACGTGTCAACGTCGTCTGTACACGTACTTTGTTAATATTTTTGTTTTTTATTTTTATGTATTTAAAAAAAATGTACCTACGAGTAAATTCAAATACAACATTGATTCTCTAACTGTAATCGTAATAGTCTTCTAGATCTCAATTCACAGATTGTTATAATGTACTTACACTATAACTATACAATATATAACTAGTACATGTTTCATATAGTATGATGAGATATGTATGTATATAGTATATGTATATATGTATATAGTATAAAAGCACAAAATATGAAAGTTAATATACATCCGTCCATGATTTAAACCATAATATATCACCAGTACAACATAAATATTTTGACATATACAAAGATATTTTTATTTCATTAAAAACCTATATTAGAAAAATATTAGAAAAGCGAATAAAACAAAAAAAATATAGATACATATGAAATTTAATTAGATTAACACGCAAGGTTTTTTCCTGTTGTAAAATATACTAGTTTGTCTCAGGAGGTTGTAAAAACCTCCGGAATGGCTTCACAAATTTTGAACTACTGTTGGCAGATAATTAATATTATAAAAAGTAATTGAGGTTTTTTTTGTCTGATGACCAAAGTGTAACAATGAGAGGGCAAAATAACTTGAGCCACCCGCAACTCTTAAATAAATTTTAGTACAAAGTTCACTTTAAATAAGTGATGAATTTCGAAAATTACATTATGTTATAAAATAAAGATAGTTTTGTCTGTTGAATACATGTATTATGAAGTTGTTATAATATAGTACTTGTAACCTATATATATATATTTCTTATGTTCGTGTGTTTGTCACTGAACTCCTTCTGAGCGACTAGAGCGATTTTGGGGTTCGAGAATGGTTGAGATTCACAATTTGGAAAATGATTTTTTAATTATTTTTTTAATAATAAGTAGTTGTTGATTTTGGAATGTTTTACATTGAATCCGACAGACTGCGCTAATATCGAAGCGTTAATGTCAAGCAATATGAAGTTTGTTGGGTCAGTTAGTATATATTATATGAATTCCCATTTCTCGTTGTCATCGCATTACGTCTAAATGGATTGACCAATTTCCCTAATTCTTTTTTTGTTCTATTAGTTATTATCAGGAGGCGGTTCTTATAAAAAAGGAAAAAAAGACATGGAAAATGACAAAAAAACAATGCTTTATTCCATTCAAACTGCTATTTGCTATTTATTAGCTGTTAAGGTAAGTAGATACAGAGTTCGCCGGGTCGGCTGGTTTTAAATATATTTTACCGTATTGTTATGAGCAAATAGAAAGTGTGAATAAGCATCTTCTGGCTTAGTATGATTTGTCTTTAGACCTTTTTTACTTTACATTGGGTTAGGTAAGGATCGTCATTATTAAGTAAGCCTTAATAATAAAAAATGTGTTATAATATTTAAACACATAATTTAATTCGGTAAACTTCGTTCACTGGGCGCTCCATACTCTGTGCCTACCCTGCTCTTGAACTTAGCATAAACATATGCATGTTTAAGTATGTCTGTTATTTCTAAACTACAAAACTTGTGATTAGGAAAAAAATACAGGAAAATCTGTAAATAAAAAATCAAATTGGGTAACGAGTTCATGAATTATAATCTAATTTAAATTTTAATGTCTAACCTCACCTACAGAAACCTCTCTAATGGGTTGAACAAAAAGTGATCTATAACCTTTCTCAAAACATAAAATTCCCACCAAGTTTCTACCAGTTTTAACAGAGTTTGTACTCGACTTTCTTCGGTTTTCACGGTAAATAGCTGAAAATTAGTATACAGTATTAACGAAAAATACTTGCACTAAGATTTTATGAAAATCTTATCCCAACTCCTTGGAAATGGGGAGGGAAATTCATATGGCACTTTCCGCAATTTTTAAGGTGGGATGCTGATTATTTGTAAACAGGTTCTTGATTACAAAAAGTGTGTGTGTGTCAGCTACGACTCACGATTGGAGTTTACTTCTTACGAAATGTATCTTGCAGCACACATGTCTCCTACAGCAGATTTAGTTATGTTAATTCTTCTTAAATTAGTATCATCGCAGACATTAGAAGTGTGATCCAAATAGTCCTGCACGGAGACTACGAAGTATCGCGCAGGAGGAGATCCCGAGAATGAGATACGCTGTGTAATGTATTCCATCCCATTCTTTTACACGTTCAATCCTACAGATATATATGTATGTCTCTTTCTCTGTCACGCCTCAACACCTCGTGTTCCACTTGATTTTACTCCTCATAAAATTTCCGTACCGGGCCTTATAAATCAAATTGTTTCTTAAGGAGTTAACTCCAAAAAGTAATAAGTTAAATGAAACTATTTTAATTAGACTTTTTCCTACGAAGATTAAAAAATGATCCGCTAGGGGCAGCACCGGTGAGGGGGTACATATGTTTGGATTTCTTTATTGACAATAACGTTAAATGTACGTCTTATTAATATTAGAATATCACTTTATTGCTCCAGGTTCAATCGGAGTTAAGTTCATTAGTAATTGCTTAACTTTTATTTCTAAAATTAACTGTTCGTCTAGACTTAAATCGTAATCATCATATTTTATTCATATTTTTAAAGAAAGAAACACTTGTACTGTTTTGCTTATCACTTATAATTTATTACTTTGTAATTAATAGCCTACCGGTTTCGCTTATACAGCATCATCAGGGCTAAAACTTAAACTACTAAACAATATTTTTGATGTGTAAATATAAATTCATTTTTAAATTCATATATATATATATATTCAATAGTGTCTTCCTCTTTGAAGTGCTTCCGAGTTTCCAGAATTCGGAAGCTGTTCGTCATCGTCAGATAATGTAGCATTCAGATCTAAAGTATCAATAGGACCGGTTGTAATATAATTATACTCATTGCTATCATTAGCAAAGAACGAGGGATAGCTTGGGATGGAAAATTTGCCCAGTTTGTAGTAGGAAAAGTGTAGGATTTTGAACGTGGTAGAGATGGATTGAGTAACTTCATACGTTGCTGTTTATCCGCTAGACATTTACCACCATCAATTCAAAGAAAATTTTATATATTATACATATTAATTTTACAAATTATATATGTTTAGAGTTGTTGTCAATAGAAAATTCAAAACATATGTACCCCCCACCGGTGCTGCCCCTAGCGAAATTTTTTTTAATCTTCCCAGGAAAAAGGCTAATACATTAAATGTAGTCGACATTTGAGAAAAAACATCAAAAGATAAGAAAAAGTGTTACCTGTCGCTTCCGACAGATGGCGCTATTAGGTTTTTAAATATTAAATTCACTTCTAACTTCATTTGAGCTCACACAAGCTTCAATTGAAATTTATCCAAATGCGAAATTTAGATGCCGCGAAATTTTGTAATGAAATGAGACTTCTTGTCACACTCCTTGAACGGAATTTAATTAGCGCCACCATCTTCGCCAGTGTAGAAAATGGTGAAATGTAATGATTCCACGGAACCCCATTTTTCCTACAGATCTTTAGATATATAATGCGAATATACATGGATGTAGGTGCTCGGGGAGACCAAGGTTGACATTCCATGATCAAATCGCTCGGATATTATCTCAGGGTGGTGTCAAAAGTCTCTGAAACCGGCGTGTTTGTATGAAAAGGGTAATTAATGTGATAGAAGCCAGACAGATTTGTCAGGATCGTGAGGTTTGACAATCGATACTATTTGCCTAAGGGACTTAGCGTGAAGTTATGTATGTATTTTTGTATGTATGTGAGAGATAACCATGGCCTATATACCCCATAGACATTACAGGTCGCTGATCAGCGAATGGGGTGTTAGGTGTATTGTGCAAGTCTATCGACTATCCCAACCTCCGGACAGGAACAGGACCGAGACCTTTTAGCGGTAGGACTAGGTAAGGCGTTGGATCCCTACCTGGACAAGTTGCTGAACAGCATTCTAAAACCAATGTTCTTGGTGGTACTGACTTATATTTTAAACGGTGGTGGTAATTCTGCTGTTCACAAACTAAACTTATTTTAGATGCATGCTATCTTTCTCAAATGAAACAAAAACAAAAGAGATGGGACGTTTTAGCAACGTTTTAACATGTCAAATCGCGACATTTTTCATCGACGTTTTCCGAGTAATAGTTTAAACGTCTGTATTTTTTTTTGAACGACTAATTTGTTGCTAATCTCGCATCTTATGCAACTTCACCAAGCTTTAAACCTCTGTAGAAATGAGGTGTGCAGTCTAATTTAACAGCGCTAAAAGCGTTTTATCTCTTTCTGTTTCTTTCATTGAAAGAAGACAGCGATAACTTAAAATTAGTTTAGTGAGTGCGCAATCAAATTACCACCAGTGTTCATTAAGTTAAGCTAACAACCGGACTCAAGATAATAATAACACTATCACAAAAATGCTTACCCCTGTCGAGAGTCGAACTTAGTGGCACTAGACATTTGCGTAGTATTACTCTCGGCCAATACGTCGGCCCAAGGTGACATTCCAAATAGCTAAAACCAATTTAATCAAAATTATTTAATAAGTTAAATCAACTAAACGTCTTTTTCGGTGAAGTCAATCTAATATTCCAATAGTTAGAAAATGAAGTAATTTTGTTATCAAAATAAAATAAATTAAAACTGTAAACATTATCGACGGTGTTAGTAAATTCCCGTATTATGCAGATAACTACAATCATTAACAAATTGCCGGCGGTACACGGGGTATAGCAGTCCTCTATTATCCCACGCGGGCTTATTCTGGACTGCTTTTAATTTAGAATGTTTGTAAATAAATACGATCTTTGTTGAATATTGAGCTTTATTATCGAAATAAAACTTTCAATATTTTCTAGTATTATTTAAAGTTTTTCAGCATTGGATCATTATGAGTTTTTTAGAAAAACGCAAAATTGTTTAACAGTCGTAATGTTACATATAATCTGTATGTATTTTTGTCATAAACATTAAAACCTAATTAACTTTAATGGAAAATAGAAATTTAACTCAAATATTTCAGTCAGACGCCTAAAAAGAATAGTTACCTATCTTTTAAATAAAGCTCATAGTACGACCATATACGATATGATATGCGCTATTAACATATGTTAATAGCGCATATCATATAGACAACGAACATCAAAATTTAAAGTAACGTTTTCATGGGGTCATAAAACCTTGTTAAGTTTGACTTCAAAATGGCGAGATCTTCGAAATAGTGTTTATAGGATATTTACTAACTTAATCTCTTTAAAAATTAAGAATGATTGCTCCCTTCCTACCTACAAGAAAGACGGATATATTTTTTTATTTTAAAAGACGATCGCCTTTGTGGTATAGCAGTTCAGTTGTTGGACTTGACGGCATGAGATCCCGGGTTCGAATCCCGTGTTGGGCAACATAAATAAAATTCGGTTTTTTCAATTTTCTAACAAAAAAATGTTGCTCGGGATAAGATATTGTGGGACTTAATATCTTCGGCTACCCATTGGTGTCCTGGTTGTGCCTCTGCCTACCTCTTGGGAGATATGGGCGTGAAGATACTTTTTTTTTTAATTGTGACAAAATTAGGAATCAGACGCTCATGACATTTTACGCTTGCGATAAAAACTATATCCAAGATAAAACGAAGCCGCTATTATGTTTTACGAGCCACTTTAAAGTCAAAATAATCCAGAATACATGGCTTGTATTGTAAAAATAAATAATTATCCCAAGACCATAAATCTCTAATGTCATTCAGTGGACCAAATGTCACATAAAAGCCAGTCTCAACACGTAGAAGGCACTCAGTTTATTCAGAATAGTGCAACGGTCCGATAAAGTTGTAACGTCGTGATAGCCGCGGAGTGTGGATGCATGTACGCGAGCCGATCCAATAACAATAAATTTTGTGCGTCTTTTGAAGCGCCGAGAAGACTGCGAACAGAGCCTCTTGACCGTCCAGGATTATACACTAAAGCCCGAGGTGTCCTATAAATGTTAGATGACTTTTTCATTATCGTAACTGGTGGGAAATTTTCGATTACTTTTTATTTTTTTTATTTTTTTTTTATGATAATGGAAAGCAAAAAAAGGATTTCATGGTGGTAAGAAATTCACGGTGCCTAGAGACACAAAATATGGTAATGGTGCGTTGCCTACCTGAGGCCGGAATATTAGGCCTCGAGCAAAAGTAAGTTTACCGGCTACCTTACCCTTCAAACCGGAATAAGTCATGACGTTATGGCTGCAGGCATAGGTAAGGCGGTGGTACCAAACCGGGCGAGTCGCTGCGAAACTCTACCACCTACTAACTAACTGGTGGAAAATTTCCAACTAATTTTGATTTCGTGAGTATTAAGATTATGATTTAGGCAGGAAATTTTCATACTTAACTTTAGCTGCACTATTTAAATATTTGAATCGAAACGATTATTCAAAAACCAGCCATTTTAGCCAATGGCGATTTTAGACAAAGCATCCATATCCATTCTAATATTGTAACATATTTTAATATGTATTTGAAATGCAAGTCTGAGAGTCTGACTGTTGCTCTTTCACGGGAAAACCTAAATTTGCTATACATCTAGCTAAAGATTCAAGTTAAAATGACAAAACAGGGGATGAAATTATAAAAAAAGTCGTAACTTTTCTACGCTAGCTAAATTTACACTGATAGTTTTGAGTTTTTTTTTTATTATGGGCCCAGATATATATACATGCTCACTATACTACAATATGTATTACAAGGAGTTATTGCTTTTATAAGAATAATCTTTATTTTGGATTTGTCAGAAAATGTTGTAATAGACTCTGAAAGCGGCTTGTTTGCATGAAAAGAACAATGCACATTAAGTACGTAGGTATGCATGAATCGTGACACGTGGTACTTCTCTGCCTACCACCCTACAGACTGGGCTTAAATATGTGCTTGTAACTTTACACAAATCTGGTAAGCGCTGTGATAATCTAAAATACTAACTGCAATTTGATAAACCACGTCGCAATTTGATCATTCTTTTTTTCGAAGCTAGCTCATGAAACGATGTCGTCGGGTTACTTTAAAGTGTAGTTAGTACTTTTACTCACTTGTACCTATATACCAAAAAAGAACTAATAACAATATTTTCATTACTGAGTGACTGTAATAACGAATAAAAAATACACAGTCGCTTTAGTAACTTCTTTTTTTTGGAGTCGGTTAAAACATTAAATAAAGGAGCTTAACTTTTTCAATGAGACCAATAAAAGTACTGACTGTACTTTACAAATAGTAGTAATATTTCCTATTCCTACTGCCCATGAAGCTACTCCTACATGGGCTGTCGATTAGAATTTCTCTGCACAATCTTATCGTATTTTATAGTTTGGATTGAAATTATGATGTTTATTAAAGGAGTTAGTTCAGTTCTTAGCCTGCTGGGCATTACCTGCTGGTTTAGGTATATTTACACATATTATCCTATGAATCAGTAAACTCTAACACACAATATGCTGAATGACTTGATATTCATCTCATGGATTATAGAATTGATTTTGGCTGTGCATATTTTTTTAACTGAAGGCTATATTTATTTAGTCAATGAAACGGGCGCATTTTGTATACGGTTGCGTATTTTTGAGCGACTTCAAAAAGGAGATACATTTTGAAATGGTAGGTATTAATTCTGGAGTGGTCCCATTTTTTTACAACCTGACTAGCGGTTTTTACTTATATTTAATAACGCACAAGAATGGTAGCATCGTTGTGAAACAATTACAATGTCCTTTTTTTAACACATAATTTTAAAAATGGTTAAGTTATTGAAATTATATTACTATATAATTAACTAATGGTTTAAACTTAAGTAAATTTTAACAGTACGATATAAACGGTTAGTATAAGCTGACAACTACTTACAGATTTAGAGAATGATCAATGGATGAGACAAAGGTGATAGCAGTATGTTGGTTTAAAAACTATTTGATTAAAATTTCTTAACCATTGCGTATGTTACTGGAGACGCATTTAAACACCAGGGATGTGGCATCGAAAACATATAAAACGTCTATATTATTTCCAAGCAAACCATTTATACGAACGTGTTGTTTATTGAACTTGTAAGCTTAAACAAGTTGCCAAAGAAGGCTAATATGAACTATATATTGTGAGGTATTTTCTGAGCTTTGATGACGAAGATCATGTATAACAAAATGCGTGGGAGTCTATAAAATAAATTGAGTGTCAAATCGTTAAATATGGTGACAACAGAGGATGTAAAAATTTGTGATTTTGTTTTAAAAATTTGTGATTTTGTTTTATACAAATACAAATAATAATTAGGGACAACAAATAGATCCCGAAGGTTAAATCGGAAAATTGAGGGACCATTTAAGTAATTCGGGTTTCTATGATAATTAAAACTAATTTTAATTATGTGTAGATGTATGAATAATAATTATATATCATTGGACAGGTCACACAATTTGAAACTAACCCCAAAGTAAGCAAATAATATGCTTGTGTTATGGGTGTTAGTCAACGATTCTAATAGAAATACTTATATAGATACCAGAATAAATTTAATAAACACTCAGACCCGGAAATACCGACATTTAAATGTTAAAAAAAAATTATTTTACATTTAAATGTTCAACACACAAATGCATGTCCCCGTCGGGAATCGAACCCGCGCCTCGCAGTTGATCGACGTAGTTAGGCGAGTACTCTAGCCACTCGACCAACGAGGCGGTCAATATTTAATACTTTATTTATGTTAATTGATTTCTCCGTCATTTGTAAACCTATTTCATTTTTTAAAGCGTACTAAGCGAGGCACCGGATCTAATGGTGAAATCCCAGGGAAATCACGAAAAAATATCTTTTTTGCATACTTGACGACATCATATTGAAACAGAAATCGGTTTTTAAATTTTTTAATGCATTTTATTTACTTCAAAATTGTTAGTTTCATCCACTTCTATAACAGCATACTTAGAAGGACGTAGGCCGTATTCTTGTAAAATAAATGTAAGTAATTGAGTGTTTTATGAATTGTCCGTCACTGGAATCCGTCTTACGAATTTTTGATCAGAGCTTTTACCATGAGATGGTATATATTACGTTCGGTAAGTTACGTGTCGAAATCTATGACACTTTTGGCCTAAGAATGAGTTTATCTCAGTTACCAATAGAGGCGCTGTTCGAAGTTTTCATACAAATAATTTACAGAGACGATGGCGAGTATACTAAACTTGAACGGTCGTAAACTCATGGTAAGGGCTCAGGTCATGTGTCTTTTTTTTAAAGAAGTTTTCACTTCAAACACAAAATTTATTAAAAAAATTAACGTTTTCTTTTTTTTTGTTTAGCAGCAGCTGAAGTGAATATTACGAAAATTGTGTTGCTTATTAGTTATTACCTTGCATTCTTTAACTGTGCCCGGGGCGACAACGGGAAAAATGACGTGGGGATTGTGATGGAAATAATAGTCACAACTCGTTGGTTGTGTTTATGTCATACTAGCTGTCAGCTGTCATGGCGAACTTAGTACCGGTCGCCTAATTACATGGGATTTTTTAACGTAAGTGATTAAAAATACTTATTCTACTATTCAAAGCTGAAACGAATTTAAAAATATATGTAATGGAGTTACAAGCGTTATGACATTATCTATATTAAATAAAATAAAAATGTAATATATACTATAAATAAAATATAATATGTATTAAATAAAGTACAGATAATTAATAAATTAATATTAGAACCGTATTTTATTTAGTATTGTACCTATTATACTTACTACATATAACCGTTTTTTATTTATATTGTTTTACTCTTGATTACTAACTCACCACACATACTTAATAGGATATGCAACAATATGGCAAAAATTAAATGAAATTGTAATTATAAACAGTTTAAAGTATTTGTGAATATAATAGATATCTTATAAATTAATAATGAACTTCGTAAAATTCAAACCAAATCCACATACCTTTTTAATATAGGTAAGATGGTGGCAAGTACATTTTTAAATTATAGGATAGGAACAACCAGGCTCTGTTAACGGTAAGGGATAGGTAGGTACGCCGTCACCTGTAGGCAAAATGACGTCGCTATCTTACCTACCCAGTGCTAGTCTACTGGTTCCTCTTAGGTGGTAGACATATGGTAAGATAAGATAAGACCCAATAAGATGGTAGATATATAGCTGGGCTAGCTGCCACAGCATTCTACCTTCTTGTTATGTCGGATAGCACTAGATAAATAATCTAGTAACCTACTTTATTAGAAAACTGACAACGAGCAATGAAGCCCTGACATCGATTTGCTTTACTACATGCACCTTTCAATGGTCTCATAGATAACAATCCATTTTGTACCTACATTAAAAAAAGAAGTATCTTCACGCCCGTATCTAGTAGGTAGGTAGGCAGAGGCACAACCAGGGCACCCACGACTAGCCGAAGACACTAAGACGCTAACGTGGCAAGCCTATCGCCAACAGGGCACATACCCAATCCCGAGCAACATTTTTTTAATCAGAAAATTAAAAATCCAAAATTTATTTTTGTTGCCCGACCCGGGATTCGAACCCGGGGCCTCGTGCAGTCAAATCCAACACCGAAACTGTTAGACCACAGAGGCGACATGTCTTAATATTTAACAACTTTCAGGAAGGTAGGTTTTCTTTCATGTTGGTCTGGGATCCTTCAAAGAATTCAGGACATATAGTGACATAGTAGCGAAAAACTGATGACCATATAACATATAACTCTCCAATAACTTCCTATGTTATCTATAGATACTGTATATTGCATACCATCACTTCTTGTTTGCCAACACTATACAAAAGTCGTATTATCCGTTGGCCGAATTTTTGTCATTTTGCCAACCTTTGTTTTGATAAATGTTGTTTATATTTAAAGGATAATTACGTGATTTCAAATATAAGGTACAGGACACGCAAATAAATGACAAAAGTGAGATAAATTTGCATTTCAGTTCAGCGATAATTTAAAATTTATAGGGATATAATAAAACATCAGATAAGATCGTAGGTAGGTTCATAAAACCATGAGCAGATCCAAAATGTAAGCACATTAAGTTATCTCCGAAATTATCTCGTCGTGTGTTACAATATTTATTTGTTTCTCACTCGGACGGGATTCGGTGATTATGGGCAGAGTGTTCTCTCCCAATTAGGTGGTTATTGACATTTTACTGTTATCAGGTAAAATCTTGGATCAATAGCCGTATTTGTAGCCACATCCAATATTACTTGATTATCCTTGGGTATATTATGAATGTTAGAATTTGTTTGCTAGTTTTTTTGCAGGACTTGATTGCTTGAGGTCTCGAGTTCGAATCCCGGGTCGTGCAACAAAAAGAAAATTTGATTTTTCTATTTTCTAATAATAATAAAAAAATGTTGCTATGGATTGGATATGTGCCCGTTTGGCGATAGGCTTGCTACTCATCACATTATGGGACTTAGTGTCTTCGACTAGTCGTGGGTGTCCTGGTTGTGCCTCTGCCTACCTTTTCGGGGATATGGACGTGAAGATACTTTTTTTAAGTTAAAACTTCTTTAGCGGCGTTGTGCACTTTTTTTGGAATGGATAAAAATTTTTAAACTCGCGTCAGATCGTCAGAACGTAAGACGGCGATCTGCGTATGCGCGAAGAAGACGGCGCGAGATCTAAAATAAAATGTAGATTCATTGCTGTTTTTGTATTGCTCAGATATTTCCGAAGAGTAAAGAATGTGCAATGTATAATGCGTCGCAACACACCTACCATTACATTCTCACAGATAGCAGATACTTATAATATCAACAGACATTGCTCTATTTTTTCCATCTTGAAAATAAACTTTATGTGTAGACGAGCAATGTTCGTTGTACAGATAATATGACGACGTTACTTTAGCGAGTTTTCTTCAAGCCAAACGCAGGTTATTGATATGAAAATAATATTTGTGCACAAATGATAGTACTTTCATACTGATAATGAAAGCAATCCGGGAAATATATACCCTAACCATTCCAAAATATCAAAATGCACAATGTTAATATTCAAGTTTTTACTTCTGCCGGCACTCCCGGAGTGCAGCCCGTCTTTTTTTTAGTTTTTACTTACATTCCGGACTAGCCGTTTCAGGACTTTCTGGTCTAACTGGCTGTATAAAATGAAAAATGCTATAGTCATAGTTATTATTTTCATTACATCATAACCGGGTTATAAAGTCTACGATAAACAATATAATTCCAAAACATCTCATTACCGTTTTATTATGTAGAACAATTTTTATTTTTACCTCCGACATGTTTGGGTGTGTATTTGTGAGATAAACTGGAGATGACTTTTAAACGAATGAACCAATTTCAATGCAATATTTTTGACGGACTTTCTTGACGGATCGTTCTTGGGATATACGAGTAGTAGGTACTAAAAGATATTAATATTAACTCAAAAGTTAATGTAGGTCTTGTCGAGGATTATTGATTTTTTTTATTTTATGACTATTAATAATTTTTTTGATAGAGTGAACAAAAACAGTGCTCCTAATAATTTGCGTGCGTTATCATCTCAGGGCCAGAGTTAGTGGCCACGTGTTAAGACTGCGACTAAAACTTAAATAAACTAACATCTTCCTTGTCTTTTGTCGATCCGTGTGTTGGGCAATAAAAGAGAAAATGTGTTTTATTCAGATTTCAAATATTTTTTTGCCCGGGACTGTATGGCGATAAGTTTGCCACTTATGACATTGTTAGACTTAGTTTGTCTCTGGTTGTACTTGTGCCGACCACTTTGGGTACACGGGCTTAAAGAAACTTTTCTTTATTAATATATTTTACAATCAAATCAAAGTAAATTCAATGAAAGTATTAATACAAATTAAAGCATTGGTGTAATATTTTTTAAATTTTAAATTGTTATGTTACATAGCTACGTTACAGCTTTTTTACAATTTTATATGTATGTAAGAAAACATGACAAGCACTATAGATACAGCAATATTTGGACAGTCTAAAGTCGACATTTATCCCTAAAAGGGAAGCTGTTAATAGAGTCATTCAACGTTACCGGTCGAATTATCTACAAAGAGAGAAGTCGGTTCGGTATCGGTCGGAAATATAAATTTATTTGGTGGTTGTCGCCGTACACGGGCGCCCGCGCCTCTATCTCGCCGCGTAATCTTGAACATTGGCGTTAAAGAATTTAAATTATACGCCGATACAAATGAACAGGTCACTCCGACATATTTATTGCCTTAATCCAAATTATGTCGACTAGGTTTATCGGATTTCGGGAAATTGACACGTGATTTGTTCTATGCTTATTAGTTCTAATATGTGGTTATTATCGGAAAGTAATTTAAGAATATAATAGTTTTATCTACACGGTAAAGAAGTCACAAGCTATGATTCCTTAAATTGTTATTGCTATGTTAGAAATGCCTATGTTTTTAAAACTCGATATGTCACTGAACCTCACCAACCTTATGACTATTTGTACACTTGAGTTCACAAGTGAGGGTACTTCAATTTTGAACGACCCAGAAAGACTTCTTGGCTTTGAACTCAAGAAAAACTTCCTTACTGCTAGTTATCACATAGCACAATGACTGCGTAAGGTACTTGCAGTTAGTTAGAATCTTCAGGAGTTCATCGATCCACGAATATTCTAAAAATGAGATTGATTTTAGTTTTGCAATAACTCATATGTGTCAATAAAACTACGTTAATATTATTAACACCTGTTTATTTTTGCAACCGTTACCTCATTTTCTATCATTTTATTCCTGTTTGTGCCATTCAACGAACGAAATTATTATTATTGTATTGTTCCTGTTTGAATGATACTGTTCTCGGGCTAAAGGTTTAAGAGTCCAACCTCAGGTTGTGAGCGCAATATACCAATGACGGTAATTTTATTAAATTATAATTAAAAAAATTAGAAAAAATTCTGTGGTATACTACACCACATAATTTTTCAATAATACAGCACAGAACACACAACAAACATAGCGGCAATTTTGATCTGGTCTCCAATAATGGAATTCCACTATTTCAATAACTGATGATCTGGGGCCCTACCATGAACGCTTATAGCAGTATTATTTCCATCTTGGTAAATGTTCGGTTTTACAAGCAACTTTATGGCATACGCATAAGGTTGTCTTTCTCCGATGACATTTAGTATTATTGAAATAACATTGTTTTAAGAGCTTATGGTAACCCCCCTGGTCATAGTCGCGGGGAGTCGCTGGATACAAGCGGCTGGTGACCATGATTTGTGGCGCTCTTATGAGAAGGCCTATGTCCAGCAGTGGACATCCTCCGGCTGATGATGATGATGACTATTTTAACTAAAAATCAAACTTGACAATTTATCGAAATCTACTTACTATTTTTGAGAAGTTAAAGCGCAGTTAATTTTTTTCTATTCATGTCTTTAGCACATTCATTAATAACCGTCCTAATCAGTATCATAATCAAATTAAATAACACGTAACATACATAACACAGATTTAAGTATTTTATTAACATAGCCATAACATCACGCGGTAATAGATGGGCTAATTTCGCTAATTATTTTTTGATTTTTTTGACTGTCACATCATTTTTTTAATAAAGAGGCTGTGATAGGAATATGAATATATACAGTGAACAATATTGTGGTCTTTTATAAATAACAACAATCAAGTAATACAAGTACAATCTATGAAATTGAAAAATGAAGTATTCGTATATTTTTGTTTTCAAAAACTTAATGTATATTGACTAAGTAAATATTAATTTGTCAGCTGTTTACGTAAACTTCTTCTATTTTCTAAAACTTTCTTTAATTCATTTATTTCGTTAGAAGAAACAACTGCTACTTGGGTTTTCAGTTTTTTATTTTTTTCTCTTGATTTAGCTCTATCATCAAAATAATTTTTGATTGAGTTTTTAGTTTCAATTAAATTCATTTTTTCTGTACGTTTCGCTTCTTTTATCTGTTGTTTTCTATTTTCTAAGTCTTCCTGAAATTTTATTTTCATATTACTTAATCTTTCTTGTAATTCTGCTATCGACATTTCGCACAAAAAACCTAATCCCGATGATTCTGTTAAATCAACCACCTTTGGCACTTTGGCTCTTTTAGCTATCATTCCTAAAATTTTAATTTCTTTAATCATTTTTATTTTTCGTTCTAAATCATCTTGTCTCTTTTTTATAGCAAGCACTAAGCAATCTTCAGATTCTTGTCTTACTTTTTCTGCCGCTTGTTGTTTCTTAAGAATGGCATTTTTTTTAGCTTGGAGCATATCTAGTTCAATAAGTGACAGTTTTTCTACTTGCTTACGGTTTTTTTCCATTTGTTCCTTTCTCCACTCCTCAATTTCCACTTCCCAGTTTTCTTTTTCTTTCAAAAATTCTTCATACTTCTTTTTCTTTTCCTCGTTAACTCTTTTCTTTGCTAGAACAGCCTCTTCATAAGAAATCTGTCCCAATAAGTGTTTCTTTTCTATGTCTAGTAATCTTTTTCTTTCAGTTTCTTGACGATCCTGCTTTAATAAATCAGCTATTTTGACCGAGTTTTTAAAATTAACTACAAGATCTTGAAGCCACTGGACTTCTTGCTCCTCATTTTGTTGAATTCTTTTGTTAATTCGTTTCAAACTAGCTGTGGTATCTTTAACAACTGGCACTTTACTAGAAGGTTTAGTAATTGTTGACTTGATAAAAGATTTTCCTACATCGACATTATTTATAGTATCATCGTCAACCCGTTTTTTTGTTGTATCTGACTTAGCATTGGTACAAATATTTGAGTCTCTAACAGTATTAAGTAAACGTATCGCTTTTTCTTTATTTTTGTTATGCATTATCTTTAGTTTGTGGTCAATAGCACTCTTTGTAAGCATTTTTTTTCTCTTTGTAAATAGAGAATTTGGTGGTGTCGTTGGTGGCATCTGTGGAGAAACATT
This sequence comes from Calephelis nemesis, assembly GCA_002245505.1. NCBI lineage: Eukaryota > Metazoa > Arthropoda > Insecta > Lepidoptera > Riodinidae > Calephelis > Calephelis nemesis. Next base: position 637,418 of record NJDD01000327.1, read on the forward strand.
TACTGATTCCTTACTTTTTCTATTAAGTACATTTGGTTGTATCGGTATTGTGGGTGACTTGACTCGTCTACTTTCTATTTTTTTCAAATATTCTGCGTACGTGTGACCCATTTCACTAATATATGGTTGCCATGCAAAGATAGGACCAATAATTTTTTCTGTGACAAAATTAGTATCATATTCTGATTGAGCTAGCTGAGTTATTAATGGTAAAACTTCGTTATTACCCAAAAAGCTTGTAAAAGTGTTAAGCAAAGGTTTACTTAAATTGAAAAGACATTTATATAAGCAATTCATATCTTTTGGGATTATTTGAAAAGTAATGGCATAGAAAGCAATCATGAAATAATTTTGGTCTTCCTGAGTTAGCTCTTCTGATAAATGTAATGTTATTTTTTTCAAAAATTCTCCATGTCTTTGGATTCCCAAAAAAGTTTCTACGATCCAAGATATCTTCGAATCTTCTACATTTTCGGGACATTTTTCCACATAACTTTTCATGTATTCACAAGCGGTTACTTCACTTTGAGCATCGTAATTCATTATAATATTTCTCATCATTTTAATATTCTTTGATGTGTAGTAGTAAACCATAATTTGATGGGTTACCATCAAATGATATAAGGAAATAAAATACTGTAAAACACTTAAACTGACATGAAACCATGACGTTCGTTTCAAACTTCAGAATACAGCGACAATGATAGTTGTTTCATAATTATTTGTCTAAAAAGTTTTTCTTAGAATCTTATAATTTGCATATACTTCGATAAATACCTACTCGAAGGATATACTACATTTTGTGGCAGCTTTAAATATCTTATAAATAATTTGTAACATTTAAATATTTTGAATTTTATTGTATATAATTTTTTGAATTTGAAGTTTTTGTAGTTTCTGTTAGGGATGAAATACTTACAATAAGGATTCAAGACGATTTATTTGTAAAACTCTATTAAGAGATTCGTTCAAAATTTTTCCTTTTACGTTTCGAGTTCAATGTGACCAAGTCCAGGTACTAAATATATTATCTTTAATTTGGGCTAGTTAAAACAATACGACTTCACTCTGTGGTCTATCGGTTCAGTTGTCGGACTTGACTGCATGAGGTCACGGGTTTGATTCCCGGGTCGAGCAACAAAAACAAAATTGGGTTTTTTTCCAATTTTCTAATTGAAAACCGTTGCCTGGGATTGCATATGTGCCGGTTGGCGATAGGCTTGCGACCTATCACATTGTGGGACTTAGTGTCTTCGCCTAGTCGTGGGTGCCCTGGTTGTGCCTCTGCCTACCTCTTCGGGGATATCAATACAAAAACAAGATTTCTTAGACTTAAGAATCATGTGCCTTCATAGAGGTCACAGTCATTTTTAGGCTGTTACGTTAACTTTTACACTTAAGTCAAACTTAGCTTAAAAATAAAATAACTATATTAATAAACAATAGGGTATTGACAGTGTTTTTTGATAACGTAAATAAAATTATGTGTTATTCATCTAAGAGGAAAGACTTTATTTTTTGTTTGTTTGTTTGAAATGAATAGCCTCCTAACTACTGAACCAATCTGAACCGATTTCCAAAATTCTTTCACCTTAAGAATGCTACATTATCCTTGAGTGACATAGGCTTTGTTTCATCAAAATCGGTGAAGTAGAAGCCAAGTTACGCAGGCGAAGCTGCGTGAAACTGCTAGTATAAGTATATAGCTATAAACCAATACATCTAGTTGTCGATACACGCTAGAGAAACAATAAATGGTTTAACTATTAATATTTCTATGACGAAGCCGCCGAGCCCGCACTGTCAGGAGTATTTAATTAGGTAGCTGTTCTGTTTTCACCGAGCCTGTCATTAATCAATCACTCCGATACGAAGCTATTTATTCGATAGTTCGACACCTCAAGAAGCTCTTCCTCAACAAAATGCAAGTCACACGAGACCTCTTAAAATATAATAATCTTGTTAAATACAACCATAAAGGCCATATTCGATTATACTCCAAGAGTTTTTGGCGTATTCTTAAATTATTAAGAATATTTTATAATTATAAGTAAATCTCTTGTTCTGTAGACCTTTAAATTTTTACCGTTAAGTAAATCTGTATCTCATAAAACAATATCCCACAAACCCATTTCCTTTTACAAATAATGCATCATAAAATCCCGCTGTTAAAAAAAAGTAATGTAAGAAAAACATACATTTAAAACTAGTAAAGGTTGATACTGAAGAAAAAACTCATTGTTAACGTTTGTGTAAAACATACATAAAATTTAATGTTTGCCAAAGCTTAATGCTAGGGCTTGAGCTTCCTAAAGTGTCTATGTAACCAGATTATTCTGGTTCATTTATATGAATGTTCAACATTTTTTCTGTCTGACTTTAATAACAATGTGAATTTAATATGCTGAGCTTGTTACAATTTAATTATTGTCATTAACAAATATTTTACTGTTATCATTATCATTTAAAAAATCTCAAAAGAAATACCCGTTTATAATTATTTAATATTTAAAGAAAACTAAGGAAACTATTTCATTGTGCAGTAATTACTAAAATTCAAAATAGTAAAACAATTTGCAACTAAGGGAATAATGTAACTAATATCACCTTGAACTTCAAATAATTGAAAATAAGTGTTTATCAATTTAAAAATGCAATGAGTTTGAAGAGTTCTCATTACTCGAATTATTTAAACGATAAATGAAGTTTGAGCTCTTTGGCTATTAGAAGGAATTTTAAACAGGTTCCCGTCTTGTTATCTTCACGCTATTGTCAGTTAGTAAGTTACATGTCATGTCCGATCTGTGCGTTTTCATTCTCTTTATAATTACTCTCGCTTCGTTTTGTCGGTAACTACTGATGTTAGTATTGTGCCAGCCTTCTGAGCAAGTATTAAACGACTCATATTGTGATCCTTTATATTGAATCGTTTAATAATATTCTTAAGTAAGGAAGTGTAATTAATGTACTTACCTAAAATTTTAGAGAATTATGGTCCTTGATGTTGTTTTGGTCAGAGTGGTAGGTAGGCTGTTTGAATAAGTGAGTAGGCAGTATAATTAGTCTATAAGGGACAATTACCTTTGAATATTTGTCAGTGGACTATGTGTCCATCCTAAAAAACTTACGAACTCATCCTAAATATCTCCACATCACCCACATAGTATGTAAGAATAGAATATAATTAAAATAAATTTATTTCTCTCTTACAAAGGCAGTAATATCAGGGTGAGTACATTTAAGGCCTAAAGAAATAATTGTGTATAGATATACCTTATGAAATGTTCTAGCAACTAAGTATGTTCAAAGAAGGATCCGATTCCTTCTTTGAACATACTTAGTACATTTATGAATATTCAATTTAGTTTTTTATCATTATTCAATTTCAATTTCAAGGGATCCACTGCCTTACCTATTCGTGCCGTAAAGTTTATTTAAATTTTTAAGTATTTGATGAAGTCCAGGAATGTTTTAAGAAAAAAAATTAGGATAAACAACTTTTAATTTTTTCCTCACACAAATTAAACGGGCGGAACGTACGTAGTTCACTGGGATAGCTAATCTGATATCAGACATTTGAATATAAAACGATCGAAGCCGCGGATTAATGCCGGTCATATTGTAATTACTATTAAATATTTGAAAGACTCATCCACATTATGAACCACTTGAATTCATCGACAGTTGAAATCAAGTTTCAAATCTGAGCAGTGGCTTATTGATTCTGTCAAAATCATTTCAACTCTTGAACACAAATCAATTTCAACCCGATATTAGCTGTCAGTGCACGTCAAATTACCACCCTTAATTAACGACGTGCCTTTCTCACCTCTAATAATAATAATTGTCAGTTTTAATACACAGCGGAATGAATATTGAATACTTACAATGGCTTTGTGAAGATTTGACGGCCTGTGATTACTTTTACCGGCTTGAGATCTCTTAGTACGTAGTAACAAGTTTAGATTGCATTTTGTTTTGATAATATGTAGCGAACCAATTAAATAGTCCCTCGCATTACTAACTGTCCTAAGTCATTAATTCGGCGATTTGAGTTAGGACTTAAGACCACCAATATATTCCAGAATTTATTATCTACGTTTTCCTCTAACTCACGTAATTTTACGAACATTAGTTCTCGACTTATTGACATTCCTGTAAAGTGTAAAAATAAAAACTAATTTTTAAATGACCAAACTGAAATAGCGTGGTTTCTAGAAAATATCCAAACTGAGAGTAGAGAGTTAATCATTCGAGGGACGAAATGTCTCCTACAACCTTTGGTATGGCTGGTACGCGAAACTTGACCAGAATAAACGCATGCTTTATCTTGACTGTATATTTATTTGTAAAAAAACATTGCCATTTGTGTATAACTAATGCTAAAAGTTTGTCACATTTTAGAAATAGTAAGAAAGTTTTCCCGGCTAAGGTCCGGGCTCCTTAGCAAAATAGACCATCTGCCTTCCTGGCAGGTAGTTCGTAAAAGGCGAGCATAGGCTTACCGTTACTAACACCGTGACCTCTGACTGGGTGGTAGAGTTTCGTGGCGATTCGCCCGCATAAGTATTATCGCCTTACCTATTCCTGCCGCCATAACGTCAGCGCTTGCCGTTGACGTGTTCCGGTTCGGAGTGCAAGGTAGCCGGTAAACTTACTTTTCCTGGAAGCCTAACATACCGGTTGGCAACGCACTTATACCACCTCTGGTGTCTCTAGGTGGCTTAAATATCTAACCATCAGGAAATACTTCTGCTTGCTTTCCTCCTAATATCATAGAAAAAAAGGAGAAAATGTGCTTGACCTGAAACTTAATATTTACTTACATAAATAAATAATTTGCATGTGCATTTCAAATACAATCAAATTCCGGATAATCTTAAATCATTTTTACTATAAAGATTTCGAAAAAAGGTATTTGACTTGCTGTTAGAGAAACATGTTATAGTAGAAAGGATTTTCTAATAATATGTTTTTAATGATTAATTTAACATAGTTACAAAATTTTTGGACGCCAAGGAGTTTGTTTCTCTCCTGCCTGACTATATTTGGAACGTGGACCGGATTTGAATCTGTCACCTTTGTCATATATACTACAGGTGCTCTTTATAACCGAGTCATCATGCTAAGGCTTGTCGCCTCTGTGGTTTAGCAGTTCAGTTGTTGGACTTGACTGCATGAGGGTTTTTCCAATTTTGTAATAAAAAAATGTTGCTCGGGATTGGATATGTGCCCGGTTGGCGATAGGCTTGCCATTAATCACATTGTGGGACTTAGTGTCTTCGGCTATTCGTGAGTGCCCTGGTTGTGCTTCTGCCTACGTCTTCGGGGATATGGGCGTGAAGATACTTTTTTTTTCATCATGCTGAAAGTCCAATACTGATAGCAATCAATAGAAGTACGTCTATTCATTTTTAACGCATGATGAAAACGTATCAAACATCTTCTAATAGAACCTTTAAACTCTAAACATCCTTATTTTACTTCAGAAATACAATACCTAAGTGCATGATAGCTTTTAAGTGGCTAAGATGAGTGGTGGTCACGAAAGCCTAACTGAGTATAATTTATTGATTCTCACGTCACGACTGAGAGCTACGTTAGTAGGACATCTTCAGATTCCAACTTTTAAAATTTGAGGTTATTTTACGGCAAAATGAGACTTGACTTATACCTAATTGTACGATATATTAATACGATTATATTAACTTAATATTTATATTAAACTTAATATTATAAAGCGGAAATGTTTGTTTTTTTTTTCGAAATGAATAGGCTCCGAAACTACTGGGCCGATTTCAAAAATTAGTTTACCTTTAAAATGCTATCTTATCCCTGAGATTTCATCAAAATCGGTGAAGTAGAAGCCGAGTTAAGCAGGCGAAGCTACGTGAAACTGCTAGTGTACAATATTATCTTAAGAAAATAAACTAATCTCAAAATTTATATTTAAATTAAAAATTCGAGATAGATATATAACCTATTCATTCAATTGAAGATACCTTTTTCAATCAAAGATTTATATATAAGTTTAAATTTTAAATTGAGCTCTACTCTTGAATTTTAAGTAGTGAATTTGGTTACTTCAAATTAATCAAAATTTTCTGTAATGCAGTAACTGTCAACAGTCTGTATTCTACTTTTATCAAATTGTATGTATCCTATTTGTATCAAAAATACAAACTATATATTATGATCTTTTTTGTGAATATACTCATACCAATTTCTTTTTTATATAAACGGAACTATAAAAAATATTTCACACTATCCGTGTTATTAATAAACAAGGACTAAAATAGGAGTAACGTTAAGTTATATTTATTATATTGTGCTAGCTGTTACCTGCGGTTTCCCCCACGTTTTCGCAGGAACCCGTTTTGCGATCGGGATTAAAAGTAGTCTGTATTTTAATCCAGGTCACAATCTATCTGTGTTCCAAATTTAGGACAAATCCATTTAGCCATACGAGTGTGAAAGAGTAACAAACATACACACATCCTTACAAACTTTCACATTGATAATATTAGCAGGATACCACATAGTAATAAAGTTTATAGTACTAGGTTGAATCTTGGAGAATTTTATTATGTTTTAATTAATACGACGGCTAGTGCCTATATTAAAAAAAAAAATTGGTCTTTAAGGTATCCCTTTAGGCAACCACTACAGATCATTTCATTCTAGAACATGCTGAATTTACAAACAATCTTTATACTTTTAATCAAATAAAAAAAAATCGAGGTGGCAACTAATATTATTTAATTTAGGATTTCTCTAATGAATTAGATAAGACCAATAATGTTATAACCACTAAGCTATAAAAATAAAACAAGACCGTTCCATGATTCATTACTTAAGAGCCCAAGGCAACCTATTAAGACTATAGACCTACAGAAATGCAATGTTTAATGATTACTTGGTCATTAAATTCAAGTAATAACTTACATAGTAGCGAACATACATAAACACTCATAATTCCTTACTCAAGTCCTTTGTAACTGGTCCTGGAGATTGATGAAACATCTCCCTAGGTGGCCCTCATTAATGCGCTTTCGTTAAATCTGCTCCAGTCCCTTTAACGTTTCGAGAACATTCAAGAGTACGTCCATTTTGTGGTTACGCAGGGAGAATAATTACACCATAAAACATTTCACTAAATATTCGCCAGTTTCAATAACTAGTTTAAAATGCGTGAAGCTCGTTTATAGTTACAAATATTTTGATAGATATATATTATTAAAAAGTAGGAATAAAAATTGCAAAGTTTAAAAGAATGATGTTGTATGAAATTTTGCAGAAATATAGTTTGTACATCAGCATAACAATTATAGGCTACAATTTGTACTCGGTACGCAGACACAACCACGAGTATAAGCGGATAGGTTCTAACACAAAACTTAGGTGTAAATAGAGTATTCCCAAACTAAAACTGGGATATTATTGCTATTGCTGACCCTATCTAAGCTATACATAAACAATATGTAAATAAAACATACAGTCAGTGTCGATGTGTGAGAACAGTGCCTTTACTATGAGTTGGCATAGATTACGTTCGGTAAGTTACGTGTCGAAATCTATGACAATTTTGGTCTAAAAACGTATGTCTCTTAGTTACCAATAGAGGCGCTGTTTAAAGTTTCAATACAAATAATTTACAGATACTGTAGCGAGTATAGTAAAATTGACAAGCCTCATGATAAGTGCTCAGATTTTGGTTTTCATGAACCGACTAGCAAGTAAAGTTAAGCTATTAATTATTTATAGGCCCAAGAGTAACATGGGATAAGTCGACGTTGATTGCATTGTTGCTCTATATGACGTACAGGTGAGAGAGTAAAAGAATTTTCGCATTTTAAATCTAGATTATGCACTTTCTCAACAACCCACCAATTTATCATTATCCTCTGATTTTTTGTAATGACCACAAGATGTAATGACCATAAAGACATGAATTTTGAATATTTTTTTTTATCTAATAGGAAGGTAAACAAGCAGACGGATTTCCTAATGGTAAGAAATTCACGCCGCCTAGAGACACCAAAGATGGTAATAGCGCGTTGCCAACCTGAGGTCAGGATGTTAGGCCTCGAGCAAAAGGAAGTTTACCGGTTACCTTACCCTGCGAACCGGAACACGTCATGACGTTATGGCGGCAGGAATAGGTAAGGCGGTGGTACCAATTCGGGCGAGTCGCTGCGAAACTCTACCACCTAGTCAGATGTCACGGTGTTAGTGATGATAAGCCTGTGCTCGCCTTTTATGAGCTGCCTGGCAAGAAAAGCAGGTGGTCTATTCTGCAAAGGAGCGCGGACCAACACGGGGAAAAATAACTAGATTACCTAAAACCAACTTCAAAAATGAAAAGTAAAAAATTATAAAGATTTAATATTAATTATATACTACCCATTACTTACATGTGCTATTTGCTAATAGGTTTGAAGCCGGTGCCAAGCCTTAAACTAATAATTATATTATAGGTATTAAATGATACTCTTTTATTTGACTTTTCAGACAGAACAACTTTATTTTTATTACTTATAGTGTTAATAGTAACATTTTAAAAAAAATAAGTACAATTGTATTAAATTGGTATTAAATTGGATTTAAACCTATTAGTAAATAGCACATATATGTAATAGGTAGTATGTAATTAATATTAAATATTTATTATTTTTTACTTTTGAAGATGGTTTTAAGTAACGTAGCTATTATTATTTTATACTTTTTTATTTATTGCTGATATAATAAAATTTAATAAAAATAAACATAACATATAGTTGAAAATTGGTATAAAAAATGCTCATACAATAAAAACTAATGGGCCTACCTGAATCTAATTTTTTTGGGACCAATTCGAAACTATTCCGAATCAAACAAAAAGAATTACGTAAATCGGTTCAGAAACCACGGAAAAATCGGTGTACATATATAACAAAAAATATTATGGCCGAATTGAGAACCTCCTCGTTTTTTTGAACTTGGTTAAAAGAAGTATACGCCACTTACAAAGACAAAGTCGATAACGTTATGTTGTCGGTCTAAGGCTGAGACGTAAACCTCTTGTAAGTTTCTACTGTCGTCTTACCTTAAGATTGCCTTTCAAAGAAGAAAATATATTTGACATGACCAGGCGTTATGGTACCGTTACAGTAAGGATTGCAGATAAAAATACAGTTACAATATTACTAATATAATGTTACAGATAAAGATGTGTTGGTCCGGGCTCCTTTGGAAAATAGACTATCTGACTTTCTGCCAGGCATCTCGCAAAAGGCGAGCATAGGCTTACCGGCAATAACTCGCCCGGATTATTACCACCGCCTTACCTATTCCTGCCGCCATAACGTCAGTGCTTGCCGTTGACGTGTTCCGGTTCAGAGGATAAGGTGGCCGGTAATCTTACTATTTGCTCGAGGCCTACAGGCCTTACATTAGCAACGCACTATTATCATCTTTATGGTGTTGCAGATTTAAAATCTCACTTAAATTTTTTGGCTACGTGTGTAATTACCAGGCTACAACGGCATATACTAATGTTATGGTGACAGAAATATAAATATGGTTTGGGTGTCATTTAATTTTTTCATTTGTCAAAATTTTAATTCAAAATTATTTAAATCACATACCCCCGTAATAACATGTCAACTTCTTTAATAAGGGCCACTTGCACGTTTCTTGGTTAAATTTAGTTACGGGTCAAAATGTCAAATACATATCGATTTAGCCCCATGTTAGAAGCTAACTCCGAGGTAAATGCTTAACTCAGAAATGTGCAAATGGCCCTTAGTAGTGTAATTTTGTAAAATTTCAAATGACTTTTTAACAGGTGAGCGTTTAAAGCCATGATATAGTAAATTGTTGTTTCGAATCGGGAAGTATTAACGAATATTTATACTAAGAGTAAATACTTTGGTACAGTTTTCTTACCTATGGATTTGTCAATATACATACTCGTATAAAATATTTGATCACTTTATTTATTTTCAATAATCCGCATCAAAATTCGTTGAATAATATTAAAGATTTAAGCGTACAAAGAGACATAGGGACAGAGGAAGCGACTTTGTTTTATACTATGCAGTGAAGTTTACCGACTATCCTAATCGACGAATGACGACAAGTTCCGATTAATAGCAACATTGGAAATTCATATTAAGAGGTGGAACTTTTGATAATCAATCTTGTACTTCAAATTACAAATAGTTTATACTACAAACTTAGCATTAATCAGCCTTCAATATCGAGGACTACAGCAGATATAAAGTTGATGACCAATGAAGTTATTTATTTGTTTAGTAATTTATATAAGGTTAGTTACTGTTTTATTGACCGTATTAAATCAAGCCCCAATAAGGCAGCCATTCATGTTTATTTTTACCAAGTATCTGGTCGGTATGCCCAATAAATTATCAACTCGGTCACTTTTATCACAGGTAACGTTTATTCGACGTTATATATGTATGGACTGACTGCCGGAAAAAAATGCACTATTTTTTACTAATCATAGAGTGTTTTAAAGTAGGTACTAAAATAGGCTATTACTATTATTTTTTGTTAAAATTATTAGATACTAGAAACACTAGTATAGAAAAAACCTAAACCAACTGTACATTTAAACAACTATAAACAGATTAGAAAATAGACTAACTAATAGTCTAAACTTAACTTCCCCGCAAAATAGCGCGCGCAAAAGTAGCACAATACTAGTATGATAGCACCTTAAACAGCCAGCGCGTGTGTGCACTACGAAATAACTAAAAAAACCCTATAGTCCCATATCTCATAAAAGGTAGGCAAATGTATAGCCAATGTGATAGGTGCCAATGAAGCTATTAACATTTTTAAACAATACTTTAAAAAATATTGAAAATATACATTCGAATGTTCGTTATGCTAATGTATAATGTGTGATCACGCTCGTATCCCCGACGAGGCTAGAGAACAACAAGAGCATCCACGACTAGCCGAAGACATTAAGTCCCCCAATGTGATAGATGGCCAGCCTACCACCAACCGGACTGGTTGGTTTATCCAACTATGTGCAATGTTGTTTTTGTTACAAAAATTAAAAAGAAAATTTATTTGTGCGCCACCCAGGTATTGAATCCAGGACCTCATGAAGTCAAGTCTAACACAGGACTGCTCGACTGCAGAGGCGTGTAGTCGATAAGCAGTTGACGTAAATTCATCAAATAATTCCTGTAGCAACAATAGGAAAATTTTCGCATATTTTTATGAAAGCGAATCGAAAGTTACCGCCATTATAAAATGTGATTGTCTTCTGCATTGATGAACTTACGTTAATGGTATTAGATGATTTACATTTTCAGTGAATCTAATGGTAAGACGAAGAGAAAAATCCAATGTCAGGTCCTTTTTTTGTTTTAAAAAAAATCTGAAAATTTATACAGTACGAGTAAAGTCCTAACAATTAAACATGTGAAGAGAATTCTCTGAACAATAAGTAATATTTAAATACATACATAATGTCTTTTTGCTAACAATACATTTGTATATGTGAGGGAAAGTCTAAAATTAACGTCGCATGTCTAGAAAGTTAGCGTGCAAATTGTATTTAACATTTACTTTTTCATGTTTTAGTAGTTAGCACAGTCAGTGTGTAGTTTAGTTCAGCGATCTATCTATATCGTAAAATTGTACATACATATAGGCATACATATCTTCACGCCAATTCTCTGGCGGAATAACAGAGAGTACCGAGGTCCAATTTCACGATTTCTGCAGACTCTTCATTTGTTCAATCATGTGAAGGAAGCTAGAGTCTGCAGTTGCTTTTTTCATACAAATACACCGGTTTCAGAGACTCTTTAAACAGCCCAAAAAGTATTTAGTAAAACTTTAAACAGCTTAATCTGTAGGTAAGAAGAGCGTTCGATAAGATCTGGCACAACGGCCTAATCTATAAGCTCTACGAAATGGGCGTGCCAGACAGACTAGTTCTCATCATACGAGACTACTTATCAAATCACAAATTCAGATTTCGTGTAGAAGGTACTCTATCTAGCAGTAGGACCCTAGAGGCTGAGGTGCCGCAGGGCTCGGTGCTCTCACCTTTGCTATACAGCCAGAACACGAACGACGTACCAGACCGCCGCGCGTCCACGTAGCCCTTTTCGCGGACGACACGGTACTATATGTGTCTAGTCATAACGGTCAGTTTATAGGTAGAACTCTAAATAAAGCGGCTGCTCTCCTGGGCGATTGGTTCAGGAAGTGGCGCATAGAAGTGAACCCCGATAAAAGTGCAGCGGTGTACTTTAATCGGGGCACTAGGCCATTCGAACGGATGAGACCCTATCGCTATCCGGGTAACATCAAAATGTTCGATAGAATAATTCCCTGGGAAAAATCAACAAAATACCTAGGGATTATCCTAGACAATCAGATGTCGTTCAAATCGCACATCTCACGTGTCACTAACAAGGCTAAGCACGTACTTAGCCGTCTCTATTATTTAATTAATAAAGACAGTAAAATGTCACTTCGTAACAAAGTGACACTTTACAAAACGTGTGTCAGGCCAATCTTAGCTTACGCAAGTGTAGCCTTCGCACATACGTAACCGACCCATCTTAAAAAGCTACAAGTTATCCAAAATAGGTTCATGCGTACTGCCACCGGTTGTCCGTGGTACGTACGCAATGAGGACCTACATCGCGATTAGGAGACCCCGTCACGTGTTATCGGATCCACCGGATCCAATAACCGTGGCAAACGCGAACCTCCCTCCCAATCCCAACCGGAACACAAATTCACAGAACACTACACTACACCGTCGCCGCCGGTCTAGGCGACGAAGACCTCTCTTGCGCCCGGCGCCTAACGCCGAGCGACGAGCCACCACTATTCCTTCACCTAGTCCACCCAGTAACCAGAACGCAGCACCAAGTCGAGGTACGGTCTCCCGGGAGATAGCCCTTGTTGCTGGCGTTGTAGGGAACAGTCCAATCCATCTAAATAATGATGTCTCGGGCTGAGCACTCTGCTCGGCCCACAAAGCCCGGTGAAGTTGTAAAAACAGCGAGGTTGACAACACATTAGTCATTCAAAAAAAAAAAGATAAGAAGATTTTAAGGAGTTATAGAAACTGTTTTAGGGATACACTTACACATTTCATGATCTGCATATTTTTGGAACGTTCCAAATGAATTTTAGAAAAAACGTCTCTCAAGTAAAAAGAAAAAGGAAGTCTCTTTCCTCACGTACGTATCTCCGAGAACGTTGGCAGAGCTACAACCAGATAATCCAAGATTAGCAGAAGTCATAAGTCTGTCGCCAATGGGTTTCATATCCAATCCCAGGTAACATTGGGATTTTTAAAAAAGTGTTATTCAATAAAAAAAAATAGAGAATAATTTAATAGATTTAATAAAATGAAATCACGATTTACTTAAATATTTAGTAGAAAATAAAAAAAAAACACATTTCTTTTGTTGCCCCACTCGGGGATCAAATTGGGAACTTCATGAAGTCAAGTCCAGCACCGGACTGCTACACCACAGAGGCGTCAAATATCTAATCTAGTGCCAACGAATCACACGCATGTCCATGTTAAGTTGTCCTAAGTCACAAAGTGGATCGGCTCGCTTGGTTTTATTGATTGACAAAGTTGGATCTCGATTAAGTTCTCGCGACTCGGCACAGGCATTAGCTGTACATGGACTATAAAAGTATATTTTTTCAAATATACATCCCCATTTGCACGAATACATTTTGTGAGCGCCATAAATCGTTAGTGAGGATCTATTAATTCGCGTTATTAAATCAAAGTTTATCAGATTTTATAATGACTCCTTCGCGATTGAGCTAATGACTTAATTAATTATATCATTAAGTTGTTATGAGGTTTGTTTATGTTTGGTTTATACTTGTTCTTAAAGCAAAAGAAAAAAATCAGTTATGACAAGAAAACATACGAGAGGACAGATTTCTTTCTGGTGAAAAATACGTAGAGAAAATTCTTTACAGATAGAACTTACTAAAATATTGATACTCGGATAACCCAAAAAAATGTCAGTTTTTACTTTTTTAACGGGCCAGTGATATAGTAATGTTTTGCCAACCTAGGGTTAGAATCTTTAAACTGGACTATTAGATTGGGCGAGCACTGGCAATGTGCGACTAGTGAATTAAACCTAAACATTTCATACTTTCATTCAGCAGTCAGTACTTACCTAATACCTAAACTAACTCTCCTAGACCTCTAAGATATTAAATGAACACAACCCTAAACGAATTGCATGATTTAATTCAAACGTGACGAAGTAAATTACTTATATACTAAATGTTATACATAACTTCTTATGTAAAAAAACAAAGTCTGATTATTTAGTCAACGATATTCATTATGTGTCCACGTCAATAAATATCAAAGCAAGTTGAACACTACGTTCAGATCCAGAAATATGGATAAATATGTTTGTTCTTCAAACAGAAACCTGCCTCGAGAATCGAACCAAAGTATCGTGGATGAATAGTGGTGTATAACTTTCCGAACAACGAGGCGGTTAATGTTTATTATAATTTTATGTACATATCTTTGTTATTTATGTTTTGTTTAATAATAACGTATATAAAGACTGGATCGCGAACAGGTTATTAACTTTATAAAAGTTTGATTAATATTACTTTATAGAACCCGTTTTGAATAAGTTAAATATTAATGTCGGTTGTTAATTGACAAAAATTATTCACTTCAATTAGTAATGTGATTCAAGTGTGAAGAAAATCAAAGATAATTAAATTTTATAACTGATCACTTATGATTATATGCTAACAATCTAATTAAATACGGAGTGTTATAATTAGTTTATCACAACGTAATTTGTAAATTCTGTTTTTGTTACATAGTATTTATGACGGTTCTTATTCTCTAAAAACCGACTTCGATTTCACTTAATTACACAATACTTGAGTGTTTTCCTGGGACTCAATCATCAGGTCCAGAACTGGTGCTAATAGGACAACCTCAAAAGTACGCTATTCTAATTTTAAAAAATTAAACCGGTTGGCGATAGGCTTGCCACGTATCACATTGTGGGACTTAGTGTCTTCGGCTAGTCTTGGGTGGTCTAATTGTGCCCCCTCTTCAAGGATATGGGCGTAAAGGTACTTTTTTTAGAAATGACGAAGAAAAAAATGTGTGAAGTCCGAAGAAGACATGCGTCAAACATATAACTTTCTTATTCAAATGTTGGTTGAATTGAAAACCATTTCTGTCGTAGCGTACCGTTGATCTGGATCTGTTTAGTAGAATAGTCAACTTGTCTCAATGCCAGGAAGCACGAAACAAACGATCACAAATTACCTATTCCTGTCGATATTATGACTCAACCATGTTTCGGTCCGAAGGATAGGGTAGCTGGTAGACGTCAGGTCAGCGACGCACCTATAACATCTGTGGTGTCTATAGGCCGCGGTTATGTGATCAGGAAAAACCTTTGCTTATTTTCTGACTTTGGATGGAACCTAATATTGTTGCCTTCTCTTAATACGACAAGGTTATTTCGAAACGATTAGAGTAAATACTTGCAAGTATTTTTTTAATGTAAAATGTTTGTAATAAATAGACATAGCCATGCACAAGGGGACTAGTTGTTTCCCGCAGGCTAAAAGTAGTTTTAATCTTTTCTAGCAACTAAGAATATGAGCAACATATCATGTTCTTTTTAGGTTTTAAAATATCCCACCTTCCTTAAATGTAATTGTGTGAAAACGTAAAAACGTCCAAACATATTTAAAAACGGTTGTCGTTGGGTATACGTAATACTCTAAATGTTTCACTTTACGACTAAACTATTGTCGATTAGCTTTTGGCCTATTTAGCTTAAGGCTTATTTTTTAGAGCGAAACCAGACAAATCAACAAGCATTGTAGATTAAGTATTATTTTAAGACCAGAAATAAAGAATGTTTTTTACATAAGAATGTGAAAATATTTATGTCTACAAAAGCAAAGAAAAGTTACATACCAGCTTTGAAACTAAAACTCAGTATATCTAAGTAACAGTTAGCCTTTTTTGCCGCTGATCTATATCTTAGTAACTCTAACTATCTTTACGCCTAAATTCGCCAGATGTTTTAGTTATAATGCGAAGCACTCTTACTGCATATTAGGTATACCGACGAAAACGTTAAAAACTTCCGCATTTTTATAACAACTTAAAATGACGTCCGTTAACATAACATGACTGAAAAAAAATTATGACCTAAAGATAACATCATAAATTTGTTGCCAGTGGCAACTTAACTTCTTAGGAAATCAGTAAACTTTCTGATAGTTGCAACAAATGCTTGGGGCTGAGGCAAAAGGTTAGGTACTGAAGAAGTGAAGTTTTGCTTAGGGCAAGTGATTATACCTACATTACATGTATATATATACATTACATATATATATATATATGTCAGATACAACAAAAAATAATTAGCAAAGTTTTTTAATTAATTATTATTTTTTTTTAATTAGCAAATAAATAGAGATTTAGTATTATCTAAAGATGATATACCTAGAATTATTTTGACAGATTATACCTATTTATCAACTAATTAATTTGTTTAAAATTTATTATGGAGTTGAAGCGCTAACAAGACGAATTAGAATGCACGAGTCGCCTCCTAGTGGGGAATAAATCTTTCCGTAAGATTTTATTAGACCCCGAAAATTTCTGGTCATGACGAACCATTCAAGTGTAATTGGGTTCACCGGCTCCACATAAAATATGAGATCGTGCCTTGAGACGGTTTTATAGAGAACATAAATACTTTATTATGTTTTGTCCGTATCCTTTCAGACTCGTGTAAGTCCTGCGTTTTTACTAGTTTTAAAATGTCATTATTATTTATTTCTGATTCTTAATTCAATTTTCTTGTACTGCAAATAATAAAACATTGACAAATAAAATAACTGAACACAAATGAAATGTTGTAGGCATTATAGTATCTCCATTAAGTTTATAGGAGCTCTTTTATTTATTGGCCTTTATGTCACAAGTGGTTTGTTTCATTCTGAACCTTAATCATTAAGATACTGCTACAGTAAAAATATTTTTAGAAATAAATTCTATCTAAAAGTAGCAATATAGGCGATATTTTTGTGCAGCATAATATTATTTATTTACTATTTTTGTCCTTGATAGTTATGAAGTTTTATTGTACATTCTACTTTAGCTATGTAAAACTAAATACAAACAAATATATGTGACATTAACATTGAAGCAAATGGTAACCTCCATATAAACTATTTCATTTTGCCATTTTTGAATTCATAAATATAACTTATGTGATTATTTCTATCAAGTGTCACTTTTTGTTTCATATCGTTTCAAAAAAATCACAACTATTCTTAACGGTGCTTCACTTTGACACTCCTCCAAAGTACAGGTCCCCAATATGATAAAGAAAAAATGCTGGAAAGTTGTAACGCTTCTGTTGTTATATAAAGCATAACTACAAATTAGGACAAAGACAAAGGTGTAAGACACAGAGGCGAGTAATATTGCTATTCACCATTTTCCGAGCGAGTTCCACTTCAAGTGAGACTCATTTAACCATAAAATTACATTGTCTTCCCGACATTGTCGGATGGCAATGAACTGCACTTTGACATAAAATTGCTGTGGACGATATAAATCCGTTTCATTGCCTTAATAAAGGCCGATTGAAGTATTCGATAGATGAGCTATCAATTTCTACGCCTATCCTTAACTTGTAGTCGTTAACGACTTTATGTTTAGCGAAAACATTATAAAAGATATTTATTTGCTAACTCGTGACCGCTTACGGTCGATGTACTCTTTCCTGGTTAATAACGAATGAACAAAATATTGCTTACTAAAAATTAACAATTTTATAACAAATATTTTTTAAACGCGAATGTTATTCCAATCCATGAAAAAAATAAGTAAAATATTATGTATTTTTAAAAAAAATAAAAAAAAAATATGTTTCCTTCGTATTTATTAATATGTTACTCCTTCACCAAGCAATTGAAAGTTTATCTTAATTGTGACATTGAAGTCTAATTATAAATCAAAGAATAAAATATTTTAAGCGATAGATATGTAATTACTACAAAATAATTAGGACTAAAAATATTAGATTTTTTACGTGATAATATAGCGAAAAACGAAGTTTTCGCGATAGTAAGATATCACATTCTTTAGACACCATAGATGATATAATTGTCTTTATCTCGCGGTTGGGGTAAGAGGCCTAATGTGCAAGTTCAGCGTCTAGCCTACACATAGGTAAGGCGGAGGCTCTGCCCAGGCAAGTTGCTAAACAATACTCTACCACCAGTGGTTTTGTTGGTAATGACCCATATGGCCTTCTTCTCCTTATTCGAACTGTCGGGCAGGACAGCAGATGGTATATTTTATATATAACGGACCCAGACCAAAACAAAGAAGAACTTTACTTTCTCGTTGTTACTAAACATAAAAGACACCTTTCATACAAAGGTTGACTTGCAACCAACAAACACAAAACAATCAATAAGTTTTTTCTCTGAAGTCAAATCTGTGTCATGGAAAATTTCTTTTTCAACTGTATTTATTAAAATCATACAAGAATTGAAGTTATTCTTTCTTATATTTTTTATTATTTATGCACTTAAACTGTTCAAAGTATATAATATTATGATATCATGTAGTTTTAAAATGTCAATAATAAATTTAAATAAATCAAAAATAATATATCTCAATATTCTCCGCGTGTCAATCAGCAACTTCCTCTAGTAATTTAACTACGTAAAGGGAATTTGAAAACACAACATATTTGTTTTGTAATATATGAAAATCTTGAATTAGGTATTTGAAGTTAAAACATAGCATATCACAGTGATCATATTCTCTTTAGTAGGTAGCAAACAAAAGCCGAAACTCGAATCCCGAATGAATTAGTAGTCAAATCGATCTTTTTTTGAAATCAAACAAAGTACACAATCCTTGCAGTGGCTTCTAATATATGAGATACAAATATCTCTAAGCATATTTTTATGATTTAGTCAAATGTCGATGAAGACCGAAAAAATACGTTTTGTATAACGTCAAAGATCACTAAAATAGAAAAAAAAAAACAGAGTACCATAAATGAATGCTATCTGCCTCTACAGCACTGTACTACGAGTATAAGACTTCTGATGGTAGGGTGCTGTGCAACGACTTACTCGGGTAGGACTCAGCCGCCTAACCTATTTTTGCTGCCGTAATGACTCTGTCTTGTTCCGGCCCGGAAGGTAGGGTAGCTAGTAGACTTGCACAATACGCTAATCATCCCGGCCATAGAGACACACCTACAACATCTATAGTGTCTTTAAATCACGATTATCTCTTACCATCACGAGAGCCGTGTGTTTCGCTGATCTTTCACATAAAAAAATAAATGAAATTGTGGTGATCCTTTTTAAAATTTGTTTATATTATTAAGTGTCCGTTACATATTGAAACATTAAAAAAAATCATTTAAGATTAACTACATCATTTTTTGCTTATTGAACTCAGGACCGAATTGTTCATGTCCTTTAACATCACAAAATAATATTCAATACCTAAAATATGAGTGGCACCGTAGTTTTTTTTATTCTATACCTTTATCAATCAGAACGAGTTAAGGCTACATTTTGTGGTTGAAATAATAACCCTCGTTAAGTCTAACAAAGAGTTGGGATATGTAAATTCGTGAAAGGCCTCCAAAAAATCAGGCTTAAATGGAACAGGTGCATTCCCGATTTCTAATAACAGGGAATCATAAGTTTTCGTATTTTGTGGTTAAACATAACATTACGTTAATTTTCTGTCAATATAACAGATTTCACTTTCTTTGTTGTGATTTTATTCGAAAGTTGGTTTTTGTATCTTTACTTTTAGGGTTTTTTTCGTTATCAGCAGCACAATTTATATTTGCTACAAGTTTTTACATTTGCTGATTCTGCTAAAAGTCAATGGGGTGTTTGATGCTATTGAAGTTTTTCATGTGTTAAGTATAAAATGTAATGATCTTTTAAATCAATGAGCACGGGACCTCTGTTCCTTCTTCTTTTTGTAATTAAGGCTTCCAATTGTTAATCATGACATAATTAGCCAATGTCAAGAATATGGACTAGGTACTGATTTGTTTTGTAATTGTGGCACTTGCTACTTGAGCTATTATTGTATTTTGAATATGTTTATTGTTATTGTATTGTTTTTTTTATAGAGAGTTGTTCTTATTATTTATATAGGTATAAGCGCCTGTGTGGTCAAGCGGTCCAGGTATTAGATTTGACTCATGAGGTAACGGGTTTGATTCCTGGGTCGAGTAACAAAACGAAAATGCAGTTTTTCTATTTTTCTAATAAAAAAACAGTAGCAGTCGTGGGACTGCCGATAGAAGTGAAAACGGAATTGTTATATTGAGAGTAATTTAAACTATATGCAAAAATTGTATGAAATTTAAAAAAGCGTCCAACGCGCACATAATACAGTCAGAAATAGTCGATGTATTAGTGTATACGTGTACACAGGCTACTGCGCGTGCACTAGTCTGGCTCTCCATAGCTATAGATATACATCATTAGCATGTCGGTGATGCGAACCGAGGATTTTACCCTCTACCAAAACGCTCAACGCGCCTAAAGAAGTTTTCACTTCAAAAAAATGTTGCTTAAGATTGGATATGTTCCCGGTTAGCGAAAGGCTTGCCATCTTTCACATTGTGAGAATTATTGTCTTAGGCTAGTCTTGGGTGCCCTGGTTGTGCCTCTGCCAACCCCTTAGGGGGTATGGGCTTAGAGTTATTTTTTTATTGATTTACTATTTATTTAATTCGAATTATTTTTGAACAACTTGTTATAATACCTACCAAATAAAAGTGAATGAATGAATGAACGAACTCTTTATTGTGCGCAATTAAAGTTACTACAAAATAAGTACATACAATTAATTATTATTAACAACGTATTGGATATTTGACCTATATTATTATCTCTTTAAATTACTATGTTACATTTTTTTATTTTTGCAAGTATAGTTTTACATAGTAATATGATTACAATTTTTTTTTCAATTTCTTAATAAATATTTGAAACTTACCATGCGGCCACTTAAATTTGTGCTTAAATTTGTCGCTTAAGTTTTCGATTACTACCTTTTAAGTAGTAAATTTTCCCCGTGTTGGTCCGGGCTCCTTTGTAGAATAGATCACCTGCCTTCCACGCCAGGCAGCTCGTAAAAGGCGAGCATAGGCTCACCGTCACTAACACCGTGACATTTGACTAGGTGGTAGAGTTTCGCAGCGACTCGTCCGGATTGGTACCACCGCTTTATCTATTCCTGCCGCCATAACGTCATGACGTGTTCCGGTTTGGAGGGTAAGGTAACCGGTAAACTTACTTTTGCTCTAGGCCTAACATCCCGACGTCAGGTTAGCAACACATCATTACCACCTTTGGTGTCTCTAGGCGGCGTGAATTTCTTAACATCAGGAAATCCGTCTGCTTGTTTGCCTTCCAATATCATAAAAAAAAGAAAACAGTGAATTTGCAGCAAATTTTGATGATATGGAAACTAACAGATAAAATAAATCGAATAACAATAATTCTAAAAAAATATTGGATCTCAGAAGCGTCCACAGACCTTACACAAATTAGATTAGGTTTTTATATATTTTTAAGTACATATATACAAATGTACACATCTCTTTCAAAATTTTGTATCTGAGCAGGAAGAAAGATAGAAAGAGAAAACAATTATCAAAAGAAAGCTGAACAGTAACACGTAATATTTTTTGCATATTGAAATACACCAAATGACGTCAAAAACCATAGATTTTAGTAAATCCAATGTTCTTATTTTTAGTGGAAGTGGTAAGTAAGTCCGAACGAGTTGAAAAAAGTAAACTTTTTCCTAGATTGTATTCTTGGTAAATGGTATGTTTGACATAAAAATAGATAGTTTTAGTAGCAGTTTGGATACTCAATGAATATTCAAAGTATTCGATCGTTTAGTTTTATCACTAACATATTATCAAATCGTCCGTCCCAAGTGTAAATTACGCCGTACAAGTGTTAAAATAACCGTACTTCTCACACTTTTTAATTGAATTGTGAACGAATCATTTGATAATTTTAATTTTTCTGTTGCTGTGATAACATATTAATAAGTATGTAAGAAATGAAAGTTTTTTCGTGTGATGTAATATATTAGGTTTTGTTATCTTACTAAAAGAATTAATGAATATTTCATTTTGTTTAGGTATCATGAGGAAACCATATTTATTTTACTAAGCTGTGTTGGTCCGGGGTCATGTGCAGAATAGACCATCTGCCTTCCTGCCAGGCAGCTCGTAAAACGCAAGCATAGGCTTCCCGTCACTAACACCGTGACATCCTACTACGTGGTAGAGTTTCGTCGCGTCTCGCCTAGATTGGTACCACCGCCTTACCTATATTCCTGCCACCATAACGTCCAATACTTGCCGTTGACGTGTTCCGGTTTGGAGGGTAAGGTAGCTGGTAAACTTACTTTTGCTCGAGGCCTAACATCCCGGCCTCAGGTTGACAACGCACCATTACCACCTTTGGTGTCTCTAGGCGGCGTGAATTTCTTAGCGTCAGGAAATCCGTCTGCTTGATTGCCTTCCATTATTATAAAAATAAAAAAAAACAATAAAAGGAGTTCAAAGGAATGTCAATATAGCAGAATGCTACACTATTGTAACAAAAAATAAAATAGCAAGGTAAGTTTGACAGATATAAGTAGGTAAACTATATAATTATATATACCTATTTATATATATATATTTAAGTTTCTGGGAAGATTATCATAATGTAGCAAGTCCTGATTTTTGGTTGGCAACGCACCGTTAATATTTTAGTTGAATTTAGGCCATGGATTTAGGATATAATCGGAATAATTTGCCATTTGTCACAGTATGCTTTATTTATCTTTATATTTTGTATGAAAACATACTTAGTTATATGTATTACAAATCCTAAAACAACTGTGGGATAATTAAATTACTCTTGTATTACCTTTCTGTCGTGGTGAATTTTTTGACGACTTGCCTGGATATTTGTTATTTCTGTCGTGGTAGTGTCAGTGTTCGTCACTGCGGTGTTCTGACAAACAGGGCAGGGTACCGGGTTTACTTGTTTACGCAAGAGGCTTAACGCATGTCGACAAATTAGCAATGACTTGTTATTATATTTGGTGTCTTTAAGTGCTGTGTATATTTTTTCAATTCATCTGAGCATTTGATAGCCAATAGAATAAAAAATATAATCATAGTATTAATGCAAGTAAATAATTTCTTATAAAGCATATCATATCAACGTCAAATTAAGCATAAACACGGAAAAGCAGTATAGTGCTGCAGTTTGGTATCTACAATGTTTATCTAGGGCTTCTGAGATGCGCGGCGTGGGCGCTATCCAGCATCCTGTAGATTTATTACTTTACGAGGCGTCTTGCCACTTCGCGCCTGCGCCGTGCCGCCCAAAAGAATTATGTCTCACTACACATTTATTGCATTTATTACTGCTATGGTACTGGACCCTAAATCACCATATTGATTATAAAGATATCATACTATCGGATCACTTTACATTCATGGCGCCTGGTGAAACTCTATTATTAATATTAAAATATACTTGCTCTTATTCATTTCTATAAATAAATGTAACTGAACAAGTTATACAAATCGATATATCCTCAAATTAAATTATGAGCTCGTGATTAGGGTGTAAGTTAATACCAGTAATATACAGGAGTATTTAAATCCCAGTATACATTTAGTAATCAACCAGCCCAGATGTACAGACATCTATGTTTGTTACGGTGTACTAAAATAGATTTTCTTTACTTAGTTTTGCTTATAGGAATTAATAACAAAAAAAGTATCCTTGCACCCATGTCCCCGAAGAAATAAGCAGGAGCACAACAAGGGCACCTACAACCTAGCCGAAGATACTGAGTCCCATAATGGTGGCAAACCTATGGCCAACCGAGCACATATCAAGTCCCGGGCAATGCTATTTTCTTTAGAAAAATGAAAATTATCATTTTCTATTTTTTGTTTATTGCCCGACCCGGGAAAAATGAAAAATTGTTTTTCATTTTCAATTTTTTTTTGTTCGAACAGGGGATCGGTATTAAATTATCGGTATTAATACATGCCGTCTGTACACACATCAAAGAAGGTATCAGAATTGGATTGTTAGATTGTTAAAAGTTTATTAGGTATCCTCCCCTCAAAGCTTTAGTATATAAGTTATATAACTGTAGCCTAGCGGTTGTTGGACTTGAGTTATTAAGGTCTGGGTTTGACTCCTTATTTTAGTCAACAAATACAAAATGTAGTTTTCAATTTTATAATGAAAACAACTTTGCCCAGCATTAGACCTGTACCAGGTTGACGATAGATATGCCACCTATCACATTGTAGGACTTGTATTCGGCTAGACGTGGGTGCCGTTGTTTGTACCTTTGTACCTTTTCAGGGTCGTCAAAATACTTTAAATTTTTGAGTAGACCTCTATCACCTTCATTGTAGTATGGTTATAATGTGGAAGTTTTATGACATAAAAACACACATCGCATAGAGACACCAGAGGCAGTAGTATTACATTGCCAACCGGACACTGTATGTAAATACTGTGCTTTCAAAAATTACAGTGGTAATCACCGTATAAGGAAGGTGGAGGTACCAGTGTAGGCAAGAATTTGCAAAATTTTTTAGGTGAGTAAGTTTTACTCTCAAAAAGATGTCAGTTTTTTACGTACTGGGTAGAATATGAATATACATCTCCCTCTTTTGAAATGGTTACTGCTGCTCTTTCTAATCCTATCCCAAGTCCAAAAAATGAAGTGAACGAAACTTAAAGATAATTTATAATATTATACATAAGGCGACAGCAAAATATGACTAGAAGAACTAGTCTGCATACGAAAAAGAAATACTTTTCGTACCTCCGCATTTTGTCCTTGCAGAAAGCCTTTAGTAAGTCTCAATTTAACTTAATGTAAATATGATAAAGCTTTGCTCATAAATCTATTTTCCATAAAATATTGGACAGGCAGCTGATTACTCTATATTGTGTTGGGAGCGCGTACAACGGTAGCCTGCGCGTGCGCATTATTCCTTCAATGTTAGAGTACAATAATCTGATTGCAAGTTTTATGCGTGCCTCGTAATATAATATCTTGGTAATGATTTATTTCTACGCAAATACAGTGACAGTGTTTTTCGTAAAATGAAATTCAGTTTGTGATATGTACTTAACATTTATTTGCTGTATACTATAACATAGTATGAGTTTATAGACGCCTATTAAACGCTAGGTTTTGCTATCAGTTTTTTTAATATTATAAATAAGAAATGTCTAAAGATGTTTTAAATAAAAACAATGTTTTTCACTTTTTACGATATAATACTGTGACGAATTTGAATGAAGCGAATGAAACTCCAATTCCAAACACAAAGTGCGCTTTTCTGATTTTCTATATCTGTAAATCGTAGATCGTCTAACAAAAGAAAGAAAGAAGTAAAGCGTAATAATTAAGTTCAGAGTTCAGACGACCTACGGTTCATGGATGATTTCATAACCACCTATAACATACTTTTTTAATATCTTAATATTTGCATTACTAACTCCCAACGGAAAACGAGTGATGCTGTGAGTTTGACGTGTCTTTGTGTGTGTAAGTATGTATATCTACCTGTTGTATCAACTTTTTGAACAGGCGGACCGACTTAGATGTGGTTTAGCAGTTATGCGGTTAGATGAGATGGGACTTAGCTATATCATGCAGATTTATCAGGAGTTCATTTAACATTTTGGATTTTAGGATAGTCAATATTGGGGTAATATTATTGATATTCATATATCGACCTTTAGCTAATTAGTAATGGCAAATTCACTATTACTAATTGAAACTTAAAATGCTATCATATGTTTCGATTCCAGCCTATTAAGCAATTGCCTGGACTCCCAAAGGGTGCAGTGTGCGGTCGCGATCAGCATTGACGAGCGACGATTGATGGATGATTATGTCTTCATCCTCGAGCCAACTCCGACCGTCCTCGGCGCGACGAATCTGCTGCTGCGACATGTACTCAACTACTTGTATCTTGATACTTGGACATTTGCGATATATGTCATACGTTGAGATATGGTATAGTTTGAGGATTGATGACGTTTATACGTTTAGACGTTTGGTCGCAATAAAACAGGATAATGTACGTACTATTAAATTTTAATATCATATCAACACGCAGATAAAAACATTTATAAACCACTGACCGATCCGTAAAGGTTAGGTATTGAAATAGGGTTCTAAATATGTATCTAATCATTTTCAGGTGTACAAAAAACATCTCTAAATTTCATTAAAAAGGTTAAAATTGCAGCTGGTGAACATGACGTAACACAAGGTAGAGTTTAGTGTATTCATTCGAACTCTAGTGACATGATCGCATGGTTGGCTTGCCGCCACCGAGACAGTGTTGTCACATTTTGAAATGTTTCTAGTTGTTATTGTGGTAATTAAAGCCTATTAAAGCTTTGCATTTTTAATTTTACAATGACAATCTATTTTCCACAATTAAATTGCGCATATGTAATATTTTTAACAAGGTTATTAACACTCTTTTATGTCCCATGGAGATTGGACAGGGGCTTACAAACGTATTGTCACAAGATTAAGGCGGGTTGATTTCAAAGATTTTTTTAAACAATTTGTGTTTTATGTTACTTGCACTCCTTTAATAGTTTAAAAAAGTTTAATAATAACTTGGCAATAGCGCTGAGCGGCGGTTTAGAGCGGCTTTTGGCATATTATATTACATGGTATGATATGTTGTATGTATGATTTCGATGTTACATGTATGTGTGTTATATTTAAATTAAAACTTTACATTTTGTGCCTATTTTTTTCTATAAAAATACATTTGCAGTAACTGAAATTTATATGAAATTAAATTTAAGTATCATTAGTATCACAGCGTTCGTGTGATAATTATTTTTTCGACAGTTAATCGCTCCATTGATAACTGTATGTATGTTAGGTATTTGTTTTTGATGAAGACCAAGAACTTATTTTAATGAGATAAATCATTGTTATGTAGACAAAATAATAGAAGTACATAACATTTTTATCCTAAAACGTTAATGTTACTTAAATAAAAACTCAATCATATTCTTCCCACATTTTTAATCAGTTATTCGTTAGTCTTGTTAAGATAATGTAGAGATTGGCTTTAACGATTTTATTTAACAAACAGTTAAATGAGTTGGCAATAATATATAGACAACAGTCAACAGTG
The DNA here is from genome assembly GCA_002245505.1 of Calephelis nemesis. Lineage (NCBI taxonomy): Eukaryota > Metazoa > Arthropoda > Insecta > Lepidoptera > Riodinidae > Calephelis > Calephelis nemesis. The sequence goes on from NJDD01000327.1 coordinate 664,738, forward strand.
ACAATTAGATGACAATTATATATAGACAACAGTCAAACTTAAATATTACGTACAAACTTATTTATAAAGAACAGTTATTTTAAACTTACAATTAGCAAAAGGACAGCAAGTATCAAGACTGTCAAATCCTAATTCGACCTACTACCTGTGTCATTCACCGTCATGTTACAGGTCGCTTCGTTCGACACAAAAAAACTTCTTTCAAATGTAAATCGCTTCAAACCGACAAAGCAAATTGTCACAAATAAACACTGATACATTTGGTTTTTTGTGAAAGTCAACAAAAACTCCTGCGCATCGGTAAAGGGTCAGACTGAACCAATCAATCTCAGATAAAAATTTCTTTTATTGACTTTTTGTCGTCCTTTTTGTCATTGATCCTGCTTTGTTATTCTGATCATTGATTATGATCCGTGAGAAAATAGATCGAGATCATGTTTGGACGTTTTTTGACTTACTGAGCAACATGAAGGTTATGTAATAAACGTAATATCTATTGGGTTTTTGGAATGACTTATGTGTTGTCAATCTCACGGTTTATACAACTTCACTGGGCTTAAAATCTATTAGTTGTAATTGTTATTAGCGTGTATGTATTAGCAAAGACGTAATCTCTGGTATTAGGTATTAGTATGTGTAGGTATAAGCAGAGATTAGTAATCATATATATTGTCTTTGGTATAAGTAAAAGATGTTACGGATGTTTTTTTATATTTCAGAAAGACAGATATCCTGACATATTTTTTGATAGTAAAGAAAAGATATAAGTCGTCGACATAGTCCCCGAAGTTGTTAAATGTGCGTTACTACCCTTGGGCTGAGATATAAATTAGTGTGATGTTTGAGTATTTTTTTCCTTAACTTTCAAACGGGAATCAAGTAATAGCGAGTATTGTTCAATGATTCTACCACCACCACGTCTTACTGAATTGATGGAATGGTAAAGACATTATACATACATGCTGGGTCATCATTTCTATTGCAAATTTTGTAAATTCATATCTGAGGAGCAGAAAGGCTTAGGTACTATTTAAATTATCCGCTTCGGCTATATACGTCAAGCTTTGAAAACCCGAATGTGTTTTAAAGATATCTATATAGAGTTATTATTACACATATTATAATAACTTAAACTAAGATTAGGTCAGCCAATTTAAAAATAAAAGTATAGACTGTATAAAAAGTTAAAAAGTGTACAGCCGAAGCGCAGTGCGCTTCATAGCTTCATACATGGATAAGTAAGATGTAATATTGAATTCTGTGTCGGCATTTACACTCTAGTTTTTTTAGTCTTCTATTATAAAAATGTTATTAAGTATTATCACATGTAATGTCCATATCATTGCAAATTACACTAAATTTAACGTAGTTGAGGATGTGTGTCATGGAAAGCAAATTTTGATTTCTTGACATGTGTTTCAAATTTATTCAAAATATTTTTCGGATAAAGTTTTTCAGAATTAATTAACAACATAATGCTCATTTATTATATTATCTAAAATATTTTAGTCGTCTACAAGCAGTCGTTAAGCAAAGTTACTGTATTAAAGAATTTGTTTTAAATTCTTTGATAATCTAAGATTAAACAGTTTTATATTAACAAAGTATTTTAAGATGATTATCAATCTTACAGTTTTGAAATAAAAATATTACAGACAAATAAGCGCATTTAAAAAAGAACTCACCTGATCTATGTAATGATTAGTTAATGCATCGTTATCGCCATAGTTTCTTAAACAAATTTCTTTACTTTTTTATAATCATCTGGATTACTTAGTATAAAAACAGAAGGAAGAATTGAGGGAAAATGATACTGTAGACAAAAATGAAGTATATTAAGCTAGAAACAACCTATCTGCCTTACTTTATAAAAGCCTAAATACAAATGGGTTTGAAGTGATTTATAAAGTGAATGCCAATCTTTTACGGTTTAAAACACGAAAAATGAAATCTTTTTTCTCTGTTTTTTCAATTTTCTAATAAACTAACATAGCGTGGGTTTTGTTAAAAGCCCTGTTGCCGATAGGTTTGCCACCTATCACATTATGGTACTACTATTAAGTAGGAACTTCGGCTGGTCGTGTTTGCTCCAGTTGTACCCTGTAATGCAGTCTGCATAGCCTGCATCGGGGACACGGACCTGAAGATACTTGCTTTTAAACGCAAAACTAAGAATGTATATTTTTTAGGTATTTGATCAATCGTCGAAACTGATACGAGTACTTACATTGAAAAATTGCTACAAAGAAAGTTTATATGAAATGGTTTCGCTATGTCAGTAGGTAAGTATTATTAATCTTTGGTAACTTTTTTGTACTTATCAAATGCATTTATTCGATGAGATAGACTTCCACATGAGCATAGGCAATAACAAGCTGCAACTAGTAATGTTTAATTAAATAAAAGCTACGGTAGGCGTTATGATTGATGTGCGTTAATCCGAAAAAAGACGAAAATGCTGTATATCCAAATATTGATTTAACCCCATCAGCGACGGAAGCAGGTGCAGCGCACGCGCCGGTCCGCACACTATCATGACCGTTTCCCGACTATGAAATTAAATGATAATCACATTTTTTTATTTACTCAGAGATTTTTAATAAATTCGTTTTAGCTAGGATGGCAGGGGTTGTCAACTTGTTACACTTTTTAGAAATAGTTTTAAAACAATGATTGCATCTCATTGTGAAACTTAATATCTTCGGATATTCGTAGAGACTCGCTCCGGGTGTCCTGGTTGGACCTCTGTTTACCTTTTCGGGAGACGGGTGTGAATATACTTACTTGCAATTATTGTATTTTTTTTCTTCAACCATATTGTTAAATACTCCTGAATCTTGATATTACAAATATCGCCTTGTTAATGTAACAACCGATCTTGCAGATTGACTCAAATGTTTATAAAATACTAGCAGCCCGCCTTGACTTCGTACGGTTATGAAATATCCATATAAATCTTCCTCTTTGAACATTTTATCTATTAAAAAAACCGCATCAAAATCCATTGGGTAGTTTTAAAGATTTAAGCATACAAAGGGACATAGGGACAAAAGAAACGACTTTGTTTTATAATATGTAGTGATATGTAAATAAGTACGAGGGTTCAGAATAAATCTCTGACATTGGCGTGTCTATTATTATCAATCATAGAGATTACGTATTTGGAATAACTACAAGTGTCGCTTGCATAAAAATAAAGTAGTGAGCTGAATTACCTAAAGAAAAGTCATTTTTAGTCAAATTTAATCAACATATGAAATCTGTTACTAAAATTAAATAAATGTCAAACATTGACTTTGCTCAATCGTAAAAAATACATTTTTTTTAAATTGTATACAGTACCTATAAAAATAGAATTAAACGTATCTAACTTCATGCTATACTAATGTTGTAAATGCGAAAGTTTGGATGTTTTTTTTTTGTTTGTTACTTTTTTACGCTGTTGGACGGCTGAACTGATTTTTGTAAATTTCGGTACAAACATAAAGGGCAACTTGGATTAATTTATTGGCCCTAAAAAAACATGGGGGACCATTAACCACGCGGGCAACGCTGCGTGCAACAGCTAGTTTGAAATAATTACTAGATATTTTTTTTATACGATAGTATTGTAAATGGTAAAGCTTATAATGTTTGTATAGATTTTAGCTAGCTTCTATGAGAGAATTATGCAGTTTTGGTCATTATTAGTCGCAAGCTTAGGAAGATCATTAGCATACACCATCAATACTAATAGATCAAGAATCGATCCTTGAGCAACACCTAAATTTACAACAGAACCAGAAAAAAATACGATTAACATCCACATTTTGCATTCTCTTTCTAAATACGATTTAAGTAAACGGAGAGCTGTACCTCTTAAAGCATAGCAATGAAGTTTTTCGTTTCGTTTTTGTTTCATTCATTCGTAGTCCGTATTTAATTTATCCATTTTGTGTTTTGTAATATGTTCCTTACAGATTATCCCGTATTTATTTTCAAGTTATGAATGAATGAAATTGAAGCCATTTATTTTTTTACATAGACCCATACATTAAATATTCATTAAAATTTCATACAAAGTAAAAAAAGAAACACATAATATAAAGACATGCTATAAATACATAATTGATTATAATTGATTTATAACTAATATAACAATACAACAGCTTATTTAAAAAAATAAGTTATAAGTTTTGTAAATTACAAATTTTATACACAACCACACAGCAAAGCGTGACCAAATAGCTTAAAATTCGGAATGTAGAGAAACATTTAACGTACAGGTCATTTTAAGTATTCACAAACATCTTCACGCCAAGTCCCATTACAGGACAGACAGAGAGGATTGAGTGTCAAATGAACGAAGTTTGCCCGGTTGCCTTATTAATAAATAATTGTATTTCATGTACAATCACCATTTTTTTATACATATTAATAATTAGAATTAGGTCTGTACAGTATTTTTTTAGAAGTACCAGACATAAAAACTACGATCGTTACAAATTGAAGTTGGCTTATGAAATTGTTTTCAATTTCTGGCTTGACCGTATCATTATTCATTTTAACGGTTAGCCGGCACCTATGAGAGGGTTAAGCGTCATGCTTCACTTCGATGTTACGGACAGATACGGGATAAGGTGCTTTTTGGAGCAGATGTACAACACTGTAATTTGGCCGTATCAAAACATTAGACAAGATGGGATCTTTTTTAATAAAGATGCACTTAAAGCAGCTATTATTTGAATATAACAAACAAGGGTTATTTCTACAGTAAATAATAAAATCTTCAGTTTTTTTAATGGCAAAAGGCAGTGAACAAGTCTGAACCTTTCTTTAAAGTTTGGAAAATCCCCAGGGATACCCGCCACTCTGAGGGGAGAGCAGAAGGTTACGCCAGACTCGAACCGACTACAAAACCATGCTGCCACTCGTCTAGGAGCAATGGAGTCGCTTTTGAATTCACTATTTCACTGCGCGGTAGTGGCCCTGTCCTAACCGGGCCTAAAAGAGAAGCGATTCCAACCATTGGAATCGCCCCTCATTGGTGCGAGGTCGTGCTGGCCGGAGAAAGTCCTCTGATTTCCCCCGCTTGTACCGCCTACTTGCCCCACCCCCCAACCTTTCTTGAATTAGGATTGTCCTCCCGGGAACGTTCTGCAGTCACCATTTGCGTCATTACTTCTTCGCATAAGAAGAACCCCCATTTTTGATGATTGGCGCGTGGGCCTTCCTCCTCACTCAACCTCACTCAAGGGTGAATGTGGATAGATGATTTAACCTGGTCTACAAATACCGTAGATGTAATAGGTGCGCCACTTCCCTTTGGGTACGCTGTAAGGTGTAATGTGTGTCTACCGGCCACTCAACTCTTTTGATTGGAACATGACTTTGTCATTTAAAGGGAATAAATATAGGTAAGGCGGTGGATCCCTTCGATTAGCGAAAGGTTATTAGTTCCTACGTTTGTTCCTATGTACCTATGTTTTTTGTGTATGTTTAATGTACGGAATACTAACAATAAGAAGCAGAGTTTGTGGTTTTTTTTAGAAAATTTTACTACGATCTAACAAGTTATTTCTGAGATATACCTGCGTAGTACCTTATACACAAATGTAAACGGGATGTGGTACTGAAATTAAAGTTTGTTTTTACCTACCGATTTTTGAAAAAATTGAACATTGTTTTGTGATAATTGCGAAAATATGTTTATTTGTTTGTCCTTTCACGGATATTTTGGGTTATTTGTTAAGCGTAGAGAAAAAGATTGATAGAGGTTAAAGCCTGAAGAGTGATAGGTATAGGTTATTTTGCAACTCACATAACACACACTAAAAGGGTTGCCGCGTGATTTAAACAAATAAATCAAACTTATACTATTTATATATTTGAAATATTAAAATACCCATTTTTTTACTATACGCTTATGAATATATATGGTACACATAACAAAATAACATTCTCACATTTTTTGTCTGTCTGTCTGTTTTCCGGCTACTACCAGAAACGGCTGTACCGATGTTGACGAGAATTTCACTTACAGGTAGCTGATGTGATCAGAAATAACCTAGGCTGCTTCCATTTGAAAATTTTGTTAAATTCCATGCAGACGAAATCGCCTGCACAGATAGTCTTCGAGGGCGTAGCTGCAGGCAACATCTTCTTTAAAAATCGAAATTTTAGATTTTGACGTACATTCATTGAACGATATTTTAAAAATAACGAGTTGAACCCAAATCATCCATACTTAAATAAATTGAAGACAATTTATATAGGCTGTTATGAAATCCGCGATAACGGCAAAAATCCCTATCTTTCGCGTCAAATCTTTAAGTAATAGGGTAATTTGTCTGAGTGAAGCATTTTGCATATGAAATCCCGTTCGCGCCGAGGGCGACCGGCGCTGAACATATCCCTCCCAGTAATGTTTACAGTGATAAAGCGTGATTGTACTTTCCTAACGTTATTATAAATGGTTGCACTGTGAGAACTTTGGATTACCTGCCGCCAACGGAATCGACATATTCCAATTTCAGACACGTATTTCAATTTAATTTCAATTTAATTTAGCTAAAAACACACGATTTATAATGGATTACAGTAAATTATACTTAAAAATATATTATAATGAAATACATGCTTTTGATTAATATGACATTAAATAACTATCAAACAGAAATAATATTTAATAAGATTATTCGTAAACTATTTCTATAGCTATGCCAAGGCAAGCAAAATATGACGAAAATCAATAATTATAAAAAAAACTGCATCCATTTTTCTGTCGGGCCCCTCTGCCATTACCCACTTGACAATTGTTCCCTCTTTCACTATTCATCAAATCTAATATAGTTTTAAGAAAATAGTTTATTTCACATTCCTAGATCATTCGGAAGGCAGTTGCGACGCGTTTTTAGAATTGTCTATCACCGGATCGGACCGCGGCCACGACCGACGGTAACAATTATCAGAATTTTTTTTAAAAGTGTTCAAATCTTAAATCTTCGTTACTTAATGCATTAAATATTCTAATCATTAACGGCATTTAATATTTTATGAATGAATAAGGAATATAAGTAACCGATAAACTAAAAATGTGTTAATTGTTCTTTACCAACTTAAGATTAAAATGTAAGTGTTGTCTCTTGCCTGTTAGATAAGAAATATAATAGTATGGAGCACTGAAGTTAGTCTTTGGAAGTTGAGAAATAGCTAGATATTTTTATTGTTTAAAGCAACCGATTTTTTGTTTCTTTCCAATTTGCTTATTTTGAGATGTCGTAATTCTAAGAACAATTAGGTTGCCACGCGTCGGTCCGGTTAGTGTGCGATCTTATGTTACAGTTCTGCTCACTGAGCTTGAATGGAGTTGGGTGACACTTTGTTCGTTTTGTTCAAATACAGGACAACTTGATTTGGACCTAACATTTTTTACAAGCATATATAATATACTTCACGCTAAGTCCTTCGCTAAGTCCTAAGGCAGATAGTATCGAGTGACAAGCTTAACGATTCTGCAGACCTGTCTAGCTTTCTCCTCAGACATTACTCTTTTTATACAAACATTCATATTTCAGAAACTCTTGACAAATCAAATCAAAAATGTCTTTATTTCACGTTAACTTACAAGAAGCAACCTTTGTGACGTTTATCTACCACCGAATCGGAACGCGGCCTCACACTGAGAAGATCCGGCAAGTTGCTCCGGCAAGTTGCGGCAACGGGCTTGTCCTTTTTCCGTATTTAAAATACCGTCAGACAGTGTGTCAGTGATTTGATAGCGAAATGTCAACTTAGGTTTTCTTTGGTTTTGTCAATATTTCAACTGCCATTCTCTCGACGTAGCCATTTAGTTGATTCAACGGAGCAAGCCCGTTCTCACTTTTACATCAACACTTGTATTACAGCCCGTAGGTGAAATAAGACAAAAATTCTGTTACGAAGGAATATGTTATACCTGTTATAGACGTACCATAGTCACTTAGGATTTTGATGTTGCGTTGCTATTATCTATATGCTTGTGTTATGTGTATGGGTATGGTATACAAACTTGAATACTTAGATACCAGAATAAATTTAATTAACACCCAGACCCGGAAATATAGACATCTTAATGTTCATAACACAAATGCGTGCCCCCGTCGTGAATCGAACCCGAGCCTCTTAGTTGCTTGGTTTAGTTCGGCGTGTACACTAGCCACTCGACCAATGGGGTGGTCATATTGACATTGGAAGGATCAAAATCTTAAGTCGGATACTTTAGCCTTATACCAGAAACACCATAATATGCAAAAGCTATATAGGTACTTAGTTGCAGGATTAACTTAGACAGTGGAAATCGATTCGAGCGAGTTCACACCGACAAACTTTACCAACGAGTAAAACTAACAAAAAAACTAACAGTCGTTACGAGTCGCCGGGCATGTTGACAGCAAGTTTGATCGTAAAGGAATACGTATCTACCTAACTACTTACCCTCCGGCAATGTTGGTGACTTGGCTTCCTCTAGCAATCAAAGTAACTAAACGGAGCTGCCAAAGAAATTGTAATAAGCAGCGTTAGCTTTAGCCTTAAGTAAGGAAGTTACCTAGTCGAGCTTCCGCCGCCCGTTTTGAATTCTACACAGCTGCAGCCGAGTATCATCGAAAGCTGCCCTTCCAATTTGGTAAAGTGACCAATTAACAAGTTGAATGGCTTTTTATATATAATGTACTAAAAAAAAATGTGTATAACAATTTTCTAACACTAATATTAATGAATAGGTAGAATCAAGGTCTCGCCCAAATATACCAAGACTTTTGATTTTTTATGATATTGGAAGGCAAACAAGCAGACGAATTTCCTGATGATAAGAAAGTGGTAATGGTGCGTTGCCAACCTGAGGCCGAGATGTTAGGCCTCGAGCAAAAGTAAGTTTACCGGCTACCTTACCCTCCGAACCGGAACACGTCATGACGTTATGGTTCACTTAACTACTAAGTTCACTTACTAAGACACATTTTTAAATTATATATATACATAGAGTAGGCACCACCCTATCGGTATTACTTATACAAAAACCCATGACACAGCTGCTCATATAACCTAAGTGGGTAGGTACATTTCTTATTTTTATTACAATAATGTCATAATAGTTTAATTTCATCTAGCATGCGTTGGTTTAATTTAAGTTTAAAACTGTTAATTGTTTTCCTAGTTTTTACTGTATTTGGTATTTTTTTATTACAACTGTACTCCCTCAAATTGGACTGTTTTCTTTCCATAAAGAATTCTAGCACGAGGCAATTCTGAATTGTTTCTGCTTCCAATGTAGTAGGTATTTGAGTGAAACGTAGTTAGTGAATTTGTACTTTTTGTAGTATCTTTTTAATTAGTATATGTACATATACTTTAAATATCTGCATAAATACTGTAAATTAAATAGTTTAGTCTAAGAATAAATAATAATGCTAAAAGTAGTGTCTTATTTGTAATTAAATAACATTTTAATCAATTTTGTTTTGCGTTATTTGAACCTTTTTAATGAATAGGTATTGTATTTGACCACACAAATGATCAGTAGTACTTTTATACCGATATTATTAAAGCTATTTATGCAAAATATTCCCTAACTATTTCAAAATATCAAAAATCCAAAACGTTAATATTTAAGTATTCACTTCTGCCGGCTCTTCGGGAGTGCAAGGTTGATTTATTTTTGCGATCTATAAATTTGTTCGACGACGAAGTTATTTACACAGGTACCTGGGACTAGGCTGTGCTTGCTACTTCATCGATGTAGAATTTGACAAAACAGTTATTTAGTCACTTATTTAAGTAAGTAGTTAATATAGAATTTTCCTAAAACAAACATACCTTGGCTAAGTTACTCATTACATCAGATAGGTACATACTTATCAGTGAATGTCCCGTTTTTTTCTCATGAAAAATCTGCCGTTTAAGAGATAATCCGGACCAATTAGACAAGAACACTCTTGTATTTTTGTATAATATCTACCGTATTCACATGCACGTGGTAAATAAAAAGCGGTTATTTTTAATTTAAATTTTAACACACACTTCCTGTAATTTTTGCTTTTAAAGAAGTAAAATTAAACTTGTAGCGCCATCTATACTTTTTGTATAAAAATAATTTTTACATCGCTAGTGAAATGTTACAATGTAATTCCGTTAGATGTCATTTTTATAAATAATTATTAGTGACATCTGTAAAATGTTTAAAGAACTACAAGGAATTGATACTTTCTAAGAATCAACATTGTACTCAAAAGCCCACATAGATGGCAGTTTTATAAAATGTTAAGTAGTGACATCTCTGTGACCTAAGTATAACTATTATTATTTTTGTACAACCTGGAAATACTGTGTTATTTTACATTAGTTATAGATGACGCCATAATAAATGCTACCAAATTATTTATTATTATTTTTGATTGCTGTTGTGCTAGCTGACCCGGCGAATTTTGTTGCGCCTGAAACCTGATTACAATTACTGTTTACGTCAGAAAATTTAAGAGTTTTTTTTCTAAAGTAAAGATGAACAATAACTGTTTTCTCCTGCAAACTTCCACTAGCTTAGATCTACCTATATTTAAATTAATAAAACAGTAGAATTTTTAATTCTTTATAAATACGGGTTTAAGATTACCAAGCTAACGTTTAAAATCGGCGTGTTGGAATGAAATAAGTAATAGGTAGGTACGTAATTTAAGCTAAGCTAGGCAGGTCCGAGGAATCGTGAAGATATATAGTATCATATGACGTAAGATGGCCTATAATTTTCGTACACTCCGGGTTTCAAGCCTTGAAAGTGTAGAATATAAATAGAGACTTTCTTGACTTGAAACCGGAATATTATCGAAATAGTTACCATACCGTAAAAAACTTTAGAGCTTGAAAGATTTACGGTACAATCTCTAAAGTATAATCTATTTAATAAAGAATGAATTAATGAAATCAGACTACGGGTAAATAAATTATACTCCAATTTACGTACTGACTTATATTGTGAGTACATTAACTTCTATACTAACTAAAAGGGATAAAATGCCTTCTACCTATCCTATCTTCCTTGACTTGAGATTAACAGTAATTTAGACTTTGTATTTATCAAAAGTATGTTTTCTTTATTTTCCCTGCTATTTTCTCTGTTTTTTCTTTTCAAAAGAAGTTTCCTCTTGCAATAACCAACGTAACAAAAAAAGTAGAAAAATTTGTCTACCGTTAAGGTGTGATGCAATGACCATGCAAAATGGGGATTCATTTTATTGAAATGAATAAAAAGGAAATGAAATGAAATGAAGGTGAAATATATTTATTCGCGGAATATGTGTATTAATGAGATGTTACAAAAATATTTAAGTAAGTATTCAACTTAGGCCTACATTTTTTCTAAAATCTTTTTGATACCGACTTAGATATGAAAAAATACTTATATCAAACAATACTTACAGCTGTAGACGTATATAGACGTAGCAGGTATAAGGACTAGGTAAATTTCACCTTGGGCCCTGTAGTACCGGGCGACGAATAGGGCTACGGTATCCTCTGCCTGTCGTAAGAGGCGACTAAAAGAGGGTTGGGGCTGTGAGTCAACTGATCGGGGTGTCAGTTGGCTTAAAAAGCAGCCCAAGACGTGAGGCAGCATAGCATGGTGTGACCCCATGCTGCTGTCGTCAAAGTGATGGCATCAGAAGGGGGAGGCTTCTGAGCGGATGAGCCTACGGGCAGGTGTAAGGGTGACAGCGGTGCGTTCTTCGGAGATCCCGCAGTCACCCGATACGCACAGAGGGCGGTCACCGAGTGGTTTTAGCCGGTAGAAGTCCAGCATAACCCGTCACTTCCCCCGAAAGTGACGGGTATCCATGAGGATTTCCACTCGTTAACAAAAAAAAAGGTAAATTTCACCTTGTCCTTATTCTATGCCAAACCCTTCTTTATCAACTGTCAATAAAAACTTTTTAAAATTTAAATTTATAATTTATTTAGATGAACTCATTAATAACCTTTCTCAAAACTCAATTCAATAATTGCATTATTTTTATCTCAGAACTACACATTTTAAGGTCAGGAGAGTTTCACAAATTTTATTTCTGAATCGTGAAAATTATTTAAAATTAATATTTATTACAAAAATCTCCACACCAGACCTGAATCTGCCATCTTTGCTACACCGACATTTTTAAGCACCAACTTTTTTGTAAGATATAATAATATTGCTTGATTATTAAGAATCGACCTGAAATGGGAAAAGTTGAAAGAAAAAAATTATTAACAAGTCGAGCATCATAGATATAATGCATGCCATAATATGTTGGAGAAGGTCCAAACCTATCGCCAGTATAGTAACCAGTTTTTACAAATTAGCAAAATTTTATTAAAATTATGCTTATTACTAAAATAGCATTTTATTTTAACATATTAAAAGCCATCAATACCCAAAAACCCATACCACAAGATTTTGTTTATATAAAGTAAGTCAACATATTCTATCGTATTTTAGTGTGCAAATATTTTAATATTTATAAAAAATATTATTTAATTACATATATTTTTACTTGTAATCCAATTACTTGTATTTATAACTTGTTTAACTATTTATTAGCTAACATTTTAAAACCTTTATTAAATTTCAAAAATAATTTAACATTATTAATTACCGTTGTCTTTGTCAATGTAACTGTTAAATTTATTAGTCAATTCCGAACAACAGATTCACTTTTTGTTTGTTACTTTAACGCTATACACAACAGAAAATTAAAAGAAACGAGTTTGAAATGCTTAAATCAAGCCCTTTAATTTGTCACCTCATACACAATAACTGTTCAAGATTTGTTTTTCTACCCCTCCACATAGGTCGACCTAGCACCCCCACCCGATTTCACTCATGTTCGAAATTCAAAATTATATTGAGTATACACTTTCTAAATTTCGTGAAGATTTCATAAAAGCTTCTCAACTTATCGTCGAACAAACATACAACGTAACAAACATAATACAAAAGCGATCTCTATATTTAGATGGGGTTGCCCATCGAAATTCGAGTTTTTTTTATTCTTATGTTGCACCGAATTTTTTTGGTAGAAGTCTAGTAGAGTTTCGTTTGTAAAAAAAATGGTTGTCTGTAAAGTCGGTTTTAAGGGCGAAGATTTTACGTGACAACGTCTTTTTTTTTACTTGGTAGAATATTTATTGATATGAATATTATTAAAGAGTGGGAGAAAGACGCAAGGCATTCGCCGGTCCGGCGGGGCTCTCCCTCGTTCGGTGACTCATCGTAACGTTACCGGGCGTTACACTTTTTCATGAGTGACTCCGAGCCGCAACCTAATTTAAGACGTTGTCACGTCAATAATTAAGTACATTTACTAGAAAAATTAGGAAGTTTAATTATAGAACCGACTTTGAAAGAAAACTTATTTTAAAATCACTGCTCTCTTTCTACGCCAACCTATTAGATAGTTAATTATTATTATCTACTTAAAGTTAAAATTAATTAATTTTTGAGGTTGTACCAATACAACTTAATAGTAGATTAAATACCTACCTATATGGTAGTAAGGGACTTGGCGTGAAGAAAAGTACCTATGTATGTATTCACCGTGTTGATTTGGGTTACCAGTTTAGATAAATCATCTTCTTTCCTGCCAGGCACCCCGTAACAGGCGAGCAAAGGTCGAACGTTACCAACAAGACTACGAGCGGTAGAATGCCGTGCTGCAACTCAGCTGAGTAAGGGTCCACCGCCTTCACTTAGTCCTACTACCGTAATGTTCCGTTCCGGTGTGTAGGCTAGACGATAGACTCACAAAATTGACCGACAGAGGTGTTACTTCTGGCACGAGATAATGTTCTACAACGCCTATGACACCAATACGACGGGTCCTACGTAAACTGGTACAAGCAGCAAAATGTCACAAACGTTTTTATTGCATCATTCGTACTTAAACAACCCATTCTTTAATTTCATGAAAAAATAATTTCCGAAAATCAGTAAGTTTTGAAGATAAAAATATATAAACTGGTGCAAATAACACTTTTTTGCATCAAAGGACAGTCAACACTGGTGTAAGCCGCTTGCACCAGTCTACGCGGTCCCGAACTCCGCAATGCTCGTGTGCAAGTGAAGTCACATCAGTACGCGCGTGGTGACGATACCGCATGCACTTTTAAAACTGGTTGGTGTTGGTCGTACTATATTGTTCAAATAAATGGTATAATAATAAGAATTTCGTTTTTAATTATTATGGTATAACCAAAGTTTTTACTATGAAGCGTTCACGAGGTCGATTAATGTTAAATTTATTAGAAAATAAACGCGCAAAAGCGAAAACACCTGATAATTACAAAGGTAAAAACGAATTTAACATTTTATACACTGAAGTAAGTAACTAAACTTTTATACAGTATATTTTCAATAATATTCTCCATTAATTATGTTTTTTTTTTTGTTTTTTATTTCACTTGCACCAATATACGTGGTTTCTGTTATTATTAAAGACCTCTTGCTTAGTGGTGTAAGTGAATTTTCATGATTAATATTTCTATAAACTGACTAGGTAATAAAGCATGATATAATATTATTTTTGAACTTTTAGATGCCTTTACAGTACAAGTGCGCATTCACGAAGAATGTTATTTGAATATATTACCACACCAAACTACAGAACCACCAATGGAAGAATTAGAAACATTAAATTTAACTGTTGAAAACCTACAAGCTAATCCAGGTAAAATTGGGTAATTTTATTCGATGTCAATTTTATTAATATAGGAATATTTAAGTATATTGTTTTATTTTTAAATTTAATTTAAGTTTTTTTTTTCTTTTTCGTAGTAAAACACTTGTACTCATCCACTACACACTTTATTCAACACTTTACGCTACTCTTCAGCCAACCGGTTTTACTTTTTACAGCATCATCAGGGCTTTGAAACTAAAGATAAAAAGACTGTTTTAGTTTAACTTTCAGTACTTATTTGGTTGTCCAGTCTTTTCATCTTTAGTTTCAAAGTCCTGATGATGCTGTAAAAAGTGGAACCGGTTGGCTGAAGAGTAGCTTAAAGTGTTGAATAAAGTGTGAAGTGGATGAGTACAAGTGTTTTACTACGAAAAAGTGTGTATACAATGGAATTCCACCAAGTGCCGACGATAGCAAGTATAGCAAGCGCTAATTTCAGTAACTATTGGTTCAATTAGATCCGGGTGGACCGCTAGCAATATCGTAAACAGTACAATACAAACAGTAAAGTCAAAAGCATAATTGTAATAATCATTATTAAAATGTTGTTGTGGTTTGTCATTTTAGATTCACCCTAGCCCCCAAAATCAGAAGTTGTATCTGAAGACATATTCGACGAAACACCAACAGTTGATAATTTATACAACAATTTGTCAACCATGTTGCAAGATTCTGATGTTCTACGGATTGTTTTGATATACAAACTGTAACTGCTATAGTACATAATATACCGGGAAAATTATATAATATTATAATTACTCAATCTTCTGTGTTTGATTTTAAGTCTTACCTTACTTTTTTTGATAACTGGAAGAAGAATTCAACTGGGAGCTTGTAATGTGGAACAAAATTTGTGAAGTTAATGTTCAAGCAAAAAATCGGTTTACAATTAATTATTAATATATCTTTGAAGACAATGCCTACAAAACTTTAAAATGCTTGAGAAGTAGCACACGAAACAGTGTAAAAAAATTGTCTAAACAATTCAAAAATCTAAAAGTAGCTTATGAAAACTTATTACCTGTCGACAAAAATAAATTCAAAGATCTTCAAGACCTTTGCAAATCTAATGTGATTCCTGAACGATACAATTCATATTATAATAATTTGAAAATAAGATCTCAAAACAGTGGCGACCTATCTGACTAGATTAATAATATTTACTAGACAAAGTTTATAATTGTATAGTGTTTAGTATAGTGTGATTTCGCTTGGTTATAAGATTATGTTTTCATATTTTGTGGGTCTGTAAGACTGAACAAATTTTAGATATCTAAGTGTATATATTCATTGTAATATTAGATATTTGAAATACTGATTAAAATGTAACCCTATGTCATAAAAATATAAAGGGACAAGTATTAAAGTTCCTACCAAAATATGTAAGGAAAGTTCCTATTTAAACATTTTTTTTTGTGATTAAAGAGAACCACTGATTGCTTTTAAAATTATTTTTAATAAGATTTTATTTAAGTTATTGTATAATAAAATACTGCCTAATAACCAGAGTATTTACGAGACTCGAAACTAATATTGTTTCATGTTTAAAAAGTTTATATTTTAATTATGTTTTCTGTTTTATAAAATTAGGTTTAGTTAATTATTTTAATAATTTATTTACATGTTTCGATTATGTTTTTATATTTTATTTGTCTGAAAGACTGATTAAAGTGTAAGTTTTATTTCTGCCTAATAATACAGTTAAAAGAGTTCTCTCAAAATAATTTTGTTTGATTTTTACAATACATTTAAACTTTTATTTCTTTTTGAAAACTAAGACCATTTGATTTCTGCATATTTTTTTTTTCATTTAAACACGAAAATATGTAATGCTTATTGATATAGTATAACATGGATAACTCGTGCAAGTACTGTTCAGAACCACGTAAACCAATATAAGTTTTAAAAGTCTAACAAAATGTTATATTTTGTACTTTACTAGCTTTCGCATGCTTTAATAAGAAGCAAATAATATTTTAAGTAATTATTTATCATTTAATTACCATAATTGTAATAAAACATCTAACAGTGTAAGCTGGTATAAGTGCCACTTACACCAGTATACTTGTTGTAAAACTTTAAGAAAAATAAGCACTCGCGTAGTGCAAGTACAGCTATTATCTAAACTTTGTAACATAATTGAAAACTGTTAATGCAGTTTTTTTCCTAAAGGATTCAAGTATACCATTTCAAAATTTCAACTATGTACGTTGTATAATGTTAAAGTTCTATCTCTCAGCATCAGGAGAGTTTCGTGCTTGGTCGCTATATTATGACATAAAAAGTGAATATCCCCGTGTTATCCCCGTGTTGGTCCGGGTTCCTTTGCAGAATACACCATCTGCCTACCAGTCAGGCAGCTCGTAAAAGGCGAGCATAGGCTTAACGTCTCTAATACGGTGACATCTGACTAGGTGGTAGAGTTTCGCAGCGACTTACCCGGATTGGTACCACCGCCTTACATACTCCTTCCGCCATAACGTCATGATGTGTTGCGGTTTGAAGGGTAAGGTAGCCGGTAAACTTACTTTTACTCGAGATCTAACATCCCGGCCTCAGGTTGGCAACGCATCATTAACATCTTTGATGTCTCTAGGCGGCGTGAATTTCTTACTATCAGGTAATCAGTCTTGCCTTCCAATATTATAAAAAAAGTGAATCGTAAAGTAGAGGTCATTCATTAGTTGGTTACCTTGACGTGGGTCGGAAGTTCAGTAGATTATAACAAGTGGCAGCAGTAACTGTCAGGAGCAGAGCTGGCCGCGCCACGCCTCACAGCTTAATCGCCAAAGTTTCCCTTACGATTGGAGTTTTTGTGGAAATGCGGCCGCCGAACCCTAACCGCTAATTTATGCGCCGCCAAGTGAATAGAGAAAGAGCACTCTAATCATTCCAGCGCCGCTCTGTATTCAGGACGTTTAATCGAATACCTCCGGACTGCGATCCAATTTGAATAAAAATAAAGGTGAAAGTTTGTATAATTATTTTTCACTTTTGAAAAAGGCCTCTTCATTTTTTTATTCCACTGTTTTTGGTGTTTGGTTTTGGTCGTTTTATAATTTATTTTCATTTTCGTGTTGGTGCTTGTAGGTTGCAAGCGTCGATATGTTTTCAGTAACAGCACTAGCCAAACCAACGAGGATTTCAAATTTTCGGTGACCTGGCAGTTATAAGTCGGCTTAGTCCTTTGGTGCTGCGAAGAGTTGTTGGCCGTTGAGTCTCTCAGTATTATGAACTTCATGTATATAATGGGGTTTGCTTCAAGGAATTGTTTAGCTCGATTTCTGCCGCTGAGTTTCGCCATCAGAGCATAAGGGATACCTTATGATATGCGCATCACCTTGATGTCTGGCAGTCCTCTATCGTGAGATACTGATAACATATCTTACTGCGCATAATATTTTTTATCGGAATCAGTTACCAAGGGCGGTGTTTTCAAAAGGATACGACCTAAGAATCTTCAAGAACAGAGTATACTTACTCATTCCTAAAAAATCCGCAATGGTTTGTGATTAAAGTCGTGATCGCCTCCCACCATCAGGTAGTTCATTACCTTGGTAGTCCACTCGCAAATACGTACTCTCATCTAAATTGCGCCTGTCGCCATTCCGTCAGTGCTTGTCATTGTTGCAGTGCGGAGGGTAAAGGCAATAAACTTATTAACGCATAAAACTAAAGAACAGCAACATACAATTTCCATCTTTGGTGTCTACAACGACATGTAGGCATTTCTTGTCATTAAGAAATCTATTTATTTTGATTGTTTGTATTTCATTACTGTTAAAGAAACACATTTCTTTATCGTTGTATGAAATTAAAATATTTCATTAATGATATAATTTTCTTAAATAATTTTATAAAATTATTTAAGAAAAACTTATCAATTCAATCTAAGTAACTTAAATCTATTTACCATAACAAACCACCATTTTTAAACAGAAGAAAATACGAAATAAATGTAAGGTGTTTTTGTTTGTTATTATCAAAATAACTCTCCTGTTCACAATTCAAAAATTGTGCACAAGAAACTCTTGTCACAGGGTGATTTCAAAAGTCTCCGAAACCGGAGTGTTTGTATGAAAAGGGTAATGAATGTGAAGGAAACCAGACAGCTTTGTCAGGATCGTGAAGAATGGCACTCGATACTTTTCAGCTAAACCCGTAAGGGATTTGGCGTGAGGATATGTATGTATGTACAAAAGAGAGTTCAGCAGGACTCCTATGTCAGTTGGATGGCCGGAGAGTCTGGGAATGAACACGGGAACACATCGAATAAGCTTATGCTAAACAAAAATACACGGAGATAGTAGTTTATTATCATGCTGAACACCATTTTGGAATTCACTTATTTGAAAGAAACATCAGAATGTTCAAACACCAAAAAATAGCTAGTTTTTCTTAAGTAAACTATATATTATACAGATCGAGACAGCAGAACATAAATATAGCTTGTAAAAAGTAACCATTATGAAACACGTCTGCCAGACATAGTTAACTATTTACACCGTCTTATAAAAGATACTTTCGTTGAATGGAAATGATTTCTTTAGCACCGTTGCACTGTGCTCGTGTTATTTGTAATTATGAAAGCGTACAACGCTCATCTTAATAGAATTAATTTGCATCCTCCTTTATACAAAACTAAATAAGTTTGCATGCAACCTGCCTTATATTAAAACTTCGTTACTAAATACATTTTTCGGAAAACTAATTATTTTTAATTTCATTACACAATCTTATAGTTTAATTGGTGTTATCTCGTTAAGAGCGAGCTGCGCTGGCTGAATAGCCGAATAATTAATTACTGATACTAAAATATCATCATTAGTAAAAAAGACTTACTCGTTATTTGCGGAACTAATACTGTGACTTCAAATCAATCGTTTATTGCTTCTTAAGTCAAAAAAAAAAGGTACTACAAATTATTCCCACTAGTTATTTGAATGACATTTGTACACTCTTAGGGTGTTGCAAATTGAAGCGGACTGATCCATTCTAGATTTCACTTTTAAAATTATCCAATAAGTAATCGTTTAAAGTACCTACAGTAACTTTTTTTTATCAAAAATTTTGTTATTTTTTTTGAAAACTTTAGGTCATTCATGTCTGATTTTATTTCATTGGGTAGTTTATTGTAAGTCTTTATGGTCATAACATAAGATCCGGAACTATGTATTTTTAATTTTAACGGTAATTCTAAATTATGTTTAAATGTGTTACTTCCACCTAGGTAGAGCTGTAATTTGTTGAAAACTTAGAACATTCAAACTCGGTAAAGTAAGATAACGGAATACTTGTGACTATAATGTTGAAAATAGAAAATAAAGGTTTGGCTTTCTTAATTATTTCAGTTCCATGATTAATTATTCTTGTTCATGGAAGTTACGCTTACTTTATGTATTTGATGGAAGTAATGATACATTAATGCATAGGTATATGGTCCAATAAAGAAATTGCGAGTTAAATTATACATACTTAAAGTAAAATACATTGTACTGTGCTTCACATTTGATATAACATCATGTCGTATCTATGAATATAGATTCTTGAAGTGAAAACTTCTTTAGCATCGCGGTCATTTGAAAGCGGTCGCGGTCACATGAAACGAAAAAGCGATAGTAGAAATAGACAGACACATAAACTCATTAGATTTACCGTGGGACAAAACTGTTGTAACATTTAATACTGGAAGTACTCAAAAGGAGGAGATTCTTATTTATATATCAATCCTGATTTTACGTAAGTGATCCTAATTTTAAGAATTTTCTAATAAAAATTACACAAACAAGCTCACAAGCTACCTAGGTTTCAAACCCCGCTAATATATCTTTTACGATATTATTAGGTTGACATTACAATGGCTTGAAGTAGAGTAGAATTTGGAGATAGTTACCTATATACATGAAAAATCAACTTTTATAAGATTAATGTGAAAGCTTGTAAGCTTTTCTACATAAAATTTCTGTAGAGAAAAATGTTACTGACATTTTCTAGACGAAACAATACTTCCCGAAGAGAATAACGGGAAAGATTTGACATCAGACAAATATCCAAGTTAGTTCGACTATCAGTTTATCGGGAAGCGGAAACGCTCCGTATTGCGAGTGTCTTGCTTATAATAAGAACTTTACAACTTGTAACCTGCTACACTCCATCCTATTGGATATTGCTACAAAAGGATTCTAGAACACTTTTATTCATAGTAAGAAAAAAGCCAAGAAACACTTCTTGTTACAGATCTTATAAATGGTACATTATCTAAAATTAAATTTATAATTAAACTAGCCGACCCGACGAAGAGGATTTGGCGTGTAGATACGTTTGTGCTTATATGTAAGTTGACCTGTAAAATCTAATGTTTTTCTACATTCCGGTCCAGTTATTTAGTGACTCTATACTAAATATTGTTATGTCTGCAATTATTAAACTATAAAACTGAATGCTTGAAAAATTAAAGGACATTCTACAAAGCACATATCTCAAATTAAAAAAAACGAATAAATTGAATCACATTATGTGTTAATAAATTAAGGCCCAATTCACACCTCGAGTTTTACCCCTTTTCCACGAGTATCCCTTTATTAAGCGTGTTATGAAGCATCCTTTTGGCCCGTGACATACACGACGTGTTATTTTACAGAATACCGTTTAGAAACAAAGTTTTCACAAATACGTTTGAACGGTGATAATCGTTGAGTACATATTTAAAATAACCTGCCAGCCTAATATTGTTACAAAATTTTGTTTTTTTTTTTTAATTTTTAGTTTCTTCATGAATCGAAAGCGTTATCGATTCCTGAGCATTTCTCTATTGTAAATGGCTAGTACTTTAAATATCAGCCTGTGTAAACAACGATCTCAAGCTTTTTCATTTTAATATTTTTAGCCGCACGGTATAAAACTGTACAAAAAACATATTATCTGGAATTCTCGAATCTGAATCTGTAATCGTAATAATATGCGTAAATGTATAACAGGTACCAATACATTCCAATAATATCTGGCGTGGAGGCTATAGAATTGCTCATACAGTAACCCCTGAAGGTACACGGTAGCAAAAACGCAACTCGAACAGAGGGTAATAAAGAGTGCCTACAATTTATTTATATGACGCTTTGGGGGAAACTTAACCGCTGATCCATGGCAAGAACGAGGTAAAATCAAGTTGGTGCGTCTCAACGTGAGATACACACACAAATGAATCCGTGTGATGTTTGTGATCCACAGATCTGTAGAAATATGTTTGGGCCTTTAAGTAAATTTTGGTTTTGTGGTTGTTGTTATTTGAAACATTCTTCATTCAACTGCGATTTTCATTTTATGCAATTTCTGCAACACGAGACGTAATCATTATTATAGATTACGTCTCGTGTTGCATACAAAACACCAATGTCACAACCTTTATTTTTATTTAAACGTTCCTACAAACAGGATTTACTTACAGACTTTACTTTAAGTTTGGCTGTTAGAAGGCTATAAGCCAAACTTAAAGTCTGACAGTTTGTTTGTTTCATTTCTGTTGACATATTAGTAGATGGTAGCTGGATGGCTTACCTACTACACTACATTACATTACAAGAGTCACTCTTGAATCTGGATATCACGTGAATTGGAAATTGGAATCGTGTATGTCTTTTTAGCTACTTTTGGATACAGTAGCAGCGAATTTTTTACATTATGTTTCAAATAAATTCAAAGAATCCGATAAAATAATTGATTGTTTACTACTAACTAAATGTTAATAATTCCAATCTCCAATATTTCATGAATCGAGCTTCAACAGAATATGGTTACAGATTATTTTTATTTTTATAATCGAAGGTCAGTAGAAGTTCATAATATTTTTTAAACGGTTTGAGTTTTGAAAAATGGTGATAGCGTAATAAAATTGGGCAGGTATCCGTGGTCAGATCGCATTGTTTGTCAAAGCTTTCACATCTAGTATACTAGTCTAGTATTTGTTTACCGAACATGAGATGTTTCTATTCTTTCAGCCGTCTGCGATTGAAAAAGTATTTTATTGTCCTAGAATATGATTACCATATTCACGAAAAATAATTTTATAGCGCCAACTTTTTTCTTGCATTTCTAAGCTAATAAAAAAAAATTTGTTACAGCGTGGTCTTTGCTTCTTCATAATAAAATCTGCTTAATCTCTACAAAGTATAAAACAAAGTCGCGTTATCTGTCCCTATGTCCCTTTGTATGCGTAAATCTTTCAAACTACGCAACGGATTTAGATGCGGTTATTTAAATAGATACGTGTTTAAAGAGGAAGGTTTATATGTATATTTTATATCCGTGCAAAGCAGGGGCGGGCCGCTAGTTTTATTATACAGCGTAAACATAACTTAGAAATCTTAGATTGATTAACCGTCAGTTTTCACCACATCAGAACATTGTCTTTAATTATTTTTTTGAGAACTGAACAGCGGAGAAATGTATATTTAAATTTGACTAGTTCCAATCTAGTTTTCGATATCAAACTAAAAAGCTTCAGCTTTTATTAAATACATTTAACTTGTAGGTCTAGAAAATGTTTTATTACACAAATCATATTGGAATTGTTCGTTTTTAAAATGAAAATCGGGAGCCGAATTCAATTTTTAAAAATTATGATGCGGATTACTCATCGGAGACAAATAATAAAATCTCATATGAGTCGATGAAATGCAACGCGCTGCGGGGATTAAACAGTCAGAGTGGAAATTCCGCAAGCTTTGCCGTCATGGATAGACATCAACATCTGTCAGCGATAACATTCGGATTTGTGGGGATCGGATGGATATTAAACAAGCCTCTGTGGAACTGGAAAAGGCTCAGAGCCATTTTAGTGACATGTGCACAACAAAACTGCAATTGAAAATACTTATTTTAACTTATTTTGGAAAACGTAGCATGTCATGTTTTCTTGTTCTCGTCTTTTCTACACCGATTCTATAAAAATCGTTTTAATTTGAAGGAGTTTACTTTGGGCAAGGTCCAATTGCCACATCTGGATCTGAGAAAAAAAATTAATTACTCGGCTCGGCTTACTTATTGAGATTGAAGTCGGTTTTTTGCAGTTCCACTGCGCTTAAATTATAGTGTAACAAAAATGTCTTTGTTTGTAGAGTAAATTTAATTCACATTAACCTTGCACTGCTGTCTTGTTATTTTTCTAACATAAGTTTTGACGTGGGGTTATAGATATATAAGGCTCAAGTAATCATTAACTATCTCAAATGTGTTATATTAAACTATGATAGATTGCAATTTTTAAAGTGATGTTTTCACATTTTCGCGTCATGCAGACTACTATTGGATACGCTGTTATGAGAGGTCATTTTTTATCTTTTTATAACTTTTTTTTAAAACATTTGCCCAGGGTTTGTAATTATGTAACCGTTTAATTAATTACATATATAAAATTCAATTTTTTTTTGTTTAATTTCTGTTTTATGAAGTTAACTTTTTCAAAAATATTGAAGCAAAACTGCTCTGCCATAACTTAGTTGTGATATTTTTTTTTATTATTTAGATTTTTAAATGTGTAGGTACTAAACAAACAACTTTATAGCTAGACCATGCTTTGCCCCATCTACCGTAAAGTGCAACCTTATTTGAACACTCTAGTTAGGAGAAAAATCATAAGAAAATAAGAATTCGGACATGTTCTGTTAAATATTAATTAAATTTATTATATTAATTAAGACAAAATATTTTAGCTTTTTTTAATAAACCTATTAAAACTTTAATAAGTTTTATATGCAAGCCGGTCAAGTACCTTTTTTAAAATCATTTTAAATGGTTTTCTGTGGTCTAGCGGTCAGGCGTCGCATTTAACTTCTTGAGGTCTCGGGTTCGATCCCCAGAACGGGCAGCAAAAAAAAAAATGTTTATTTTCAATTTTTTAATAAAAAAAATATTTTTAATAAAAGTTTTTGATTTTTCTTACATTTTAATATTACGTAACATTTCTCAACAGTACTTACTTGAGATCAGAAATAGTGTGTAACACACAATCTTTTTATGATTGTTATACAAAAACCTCTTCGCACTCCTACTCCCAGGCATGTCAATCATACTCACGATCACAGTAACTAAACCTTACTCATGACCTTCCGACACACTGTCCTTTTAAACTCAAACATATCCTTTCAAAGCAAATTTATTACCTAGGTAGATTCATTGTTAAAATACCGACATAATTTGTCATAGTATTTGATTACAAGGTGACATATAAAATCTCATGTCTGTCGAGAGATTGCAACCGGTTCGCGTTGCAAGGATTACAAAGTCAGAGTATTAATCTGAAAGCTTTGCCGTCGTGGATAAACACCAACATCTGTCAGCGTTAACATTAATAATACATCAACAACAAGTCTCTGTAAAACTAGTAAAGGCAGAGTCATTTTGAGTGACATGTAAAGAAGTTATAAAACTGCAACCGACTAAAACGAAATTTCTCCCGATGTAGCAGGCGTTTGTATTTAGTATAAAACGTTATTTATTTACGGAGTACTAATTTTTTTAAGCGACCACCACTATTACTATTCGAATACGAGAATAGTAAACTACAGAAAGAGGTACTTCCTGAAATTTTTTACGGATGTTTTGATTTTTGGAACTAGGAAAAATGTGTCATTAGGATCAAATGTAAGAACATTTACCTTCAATTTACCGACGTTATAGTTGTTTTGCGTAGAAGCCTAATTATTTAAACCAAATGCTGTGTAAACTTCTCAGAATTTTCTGACATTTAGCAGATGAATACAAGCAAAACAAAAAGTATGTCCAGCTTCAATTTGAGAACAAAGAGTACGTCAAATGCCAATTCTATACGCGCTTTGGTTATTGTTGAGATCTTAACTTTTGAAGTTGTTGATCAAGATTCAAGAACGCTCACGTTTAAGAGAAGACTATACGCTCAATAGTCAATGGTAGATCACTTATCTTGAGAAACTGAAAACCAGTGGTCTAGAAAGTTCAATTATGAATACAATCACAAACAACAAACACAGTTTTGGTCGTCCTCCTCGTAGGCCGATGATTTAGTCAAAGCCAAAGGGTATGATGAAAAAAAAGATCCAAAATCGGTAGGTGAAGTCCAGGCATTGGACTTGAATTCATAAGGTCCCAGGTACGAATCTCGGGCCGGTCAACAAAAAGTTAATGTGGTTTCTCCAATTTCCTAATAAAAAAAATGTTGCTTGAGATTGGATTTGTGCCCGATTGGCGATAGGCTTTCCATCTATTACACTGTGGGTTTTAACGTCTTCGGCTAGTCGTGGGTGTCCTGGTGATTCCTGATGGCTATGGGATATGGCTTCGGGGATATGGGAGTAAAGATAGAAAATTGATGAAAATGACGTATTCAACTATACCCATAGAATAGAGTAGAATAGACAAATTTATTGTATACTTACAAGATATTATTACACGTAAACAAAAGACAGTATGGTGAGTACAAAAGTACAATGTGGTCTGGTTACATGGAAATAAATAATGGTTTAAAAATACTTTTTTAGGTTAAAAAAGACAAGCTTGTGTTTTCAAATAACAAAACGAGTAGTTATATGATTAAAAAAAAACAATAAAATAAGTAATTAACCAGTTTTGTTCGATTACAAATATTTTAAATCAAGTTAGTTGTCCAGCTTGAATATACTTAACATTATAAATTGTGATAATTTCTTTAAATTTCTTCAGCCATTTGGGCTGATATGCTTACTAGGCGTTGAAGACTATTGTTTTGACATTTGGATAAAAATTATTCATTTGTAGTATTCATAGCTAAAAAAATGTAAAAATATTATTATTACATATTGTATTTTGTAAAAAAAAATTAATAGGAATAACAATTAACATGAGCAGAATGACTCATGTTGTTTCAGATTTATAAATAAAAATATAGCATGATATAGCTATTGTTGTCAAAATGATTAAAAATGTTTAAAATCAAGCCAAGTAATTTAATTTTAAATATTGTTTTTAATTAAATTTGACAAATTTACATACAACAAATGCTATTAACGTTGAAAAATCGAGTTGTCATTGATTGTAAAAATCTAGTACCATTTGACGTATAGTTGGATTGCGTTGGAAGCTATCCAACCATGAAATGAAGAAGCTGTTAGGCAGCGCGGCGGCAGCAACTAGCGCGGGTACGGAGCGGTAGACAGGCAGCAAATGGCTCTTGTTTGATACGAGGGATCGGTTAGCATGGGACGCTTCAGCGGCTACGCTCTGTTGATTGAAATGCTTATTTGCAGTGCGAATATAAAACTTTTTAAAGCGTGATTAATGTGGCTTCGCATTTCAAGCTGAACAAAATGGAAATAGAAGATTAATTTATGCTTTTGCTGTTGTTGTCGTAAGATATCCATAAGGTTTATCAAATTCGTCAAATTAGGCAAATGTATCTACCTCCAAAGTAAATAATTATGTAATAGATTTTAGTCAATGTTACTAAAATAAAAAAATATATTTTTTCGATTGATGATGCTGGTTTGGTTAAAAGAAAGAAAATAGGTAGTAAAAAATATGTTACAGAAAGTAAGAGATATTCACAAATTGTCTCTAAAATGGAATTCCACCAAGCGCCGATGATAAGAGATGTAGATTCTAAGTATGGTACCTACAGTTTTTTTAATTTTGTTTATTGGGTTCATTTGCTTTATAGACATTGATTGTAATGATTAATTATTAATTTTTGGAATTATTAATTAAGTATTTATTTTAGCTGTATTATTTTAATTTAAAGTATTTGGTTTCGTCACAAAGTAATTGGCGGTACTGATATTGTTAATTTAATTATCTAAATATGCGCTTGAATGTTTTCCGCTTCGCTTCCGCTTGTTGAAAAATTAGATTTTTGGAACTAGAAAGAGCACAACGACATCTACTAAAAGTGATGAGATTTAAACCATTTTAGTTCCCCACAATTAGTTTATACACAATATGTGATGTACTAACTGTAAGACAACTATATATTCTTAATGTGGTACTTAAATTATACAAATCACTAAAATACGACCCCAAAAATCAAACTAAGCGTAGATCGTATAAAGTTGCCCCCGTCGTAAAAACTAAATCTACTTTTGCTAAACGTCAATTCAAAAGTATATCTGCTTATATATATAACAAAATTAACAAAAATCTTAATGTATATCAAATGCTGCTTTATTTGTGTAAATCATGTTTAACTATTTTGCTCAAAACACAAAATTATGAAGAAATATAATCATTATGTAAAATTTAAAAAAACATAATTAAAAACAACAATAATAATAATTAGTTAAACTGGATATTCACACTCGCGCATACACAGACACATATACATACATACATAAACAAACACACACAAATGTTTCATATACGTACCAACACGCATGAATGCATGCAAATTGCGCATGTTACCAATTGAAATCAATTTAAAATATTAAAATATCATAAGATTAATTATAAGTAATTAATACATTTTAAAAATATTGTAATCAAATTGTTTTTACCCAGTGTGTCACCTACCTTAACATCTACATTGAACTATGACAGAGCAGCGCTTCCTAACACAAATGCTTGTTGCATTTAAAAGGAAACGCCACTCTCTATTAAAAATGTTAATGTATTTAGTATTGAATAAAGATTTTTTGATTTTTTTTATGTTATGTTGACCGCTAAAAGAAGTATTGATGTCGACTGATTAACTTTATAAATAGTTTCGTTGTGGCAGTAGTCCACAGTCGTCGTTCGATTTTGAAGCAGTAAATATATTTCGACAAGTAAGGGTTTTATTGAAAGAAGATTACAACATATATTTGTACTATTCACAGCTAAATAAAAAACGAAGAGAATAATAACCATTCAGACTCAGAATTAAAAAAATATATTCTATTTAGGATAGCGGGATCCTACTTATTATTTTTTTCCACCATTAATTTAGGGTTTCAAGCGTATATTCTGGATAAATAAACAAGTAAACACATTACGAGATCTTTCTAGTCTACCAAATCAGGTGATTACATCTAATTATTTGATACGATAGCGATGTATTTCCTGATTTCCCCTGTGACAACTCAGAACGAGTAAACGTAATTACACCGATACGTTCCAACGTAAACAGCTAACACCTAGCAGAATACATTTTTAAATTTTTTAACTATGGCTGCTTCTATATTATCTATAGAAAGGCCCATTGGAATAAAATATTTACCTACTAATTAAAAAAAATACGTGCTTCTTTCTGACAGAGAATCAATGAATATTGGATAAATTCTAGTATTAGTGACAAACTAGGCAGAAAAAAGAAAATGTTTGGAATATAAGCAATTGCAAGTTGCATGTACTACGTTTGAAACATAAGCAACCCCATTGTGCATATTTTCCCATTGAGACTATAATATGTCTAGTGATCGAGTCCAAAATTTATACGAATAGAGTTGCATCCAACGAACTCATAGCTTTCATTTAACTGGTGTTGATTAGAAAGGGCACAACTATATAGCAAAATAAAATTAATCTTTAAAAATTCGTTTTTCATCCATTTTCTAACCTCAGACGTAAAACAAGTGTGTGTGTGTGTGTGTGTGCGTGTTTGGGTGTGTGTATGTGTCTGTCTGTCTGTGCAGTTCATTTGTAAGCATCGGAATATAAGACCACTATGGGTAGTTTATTTGTCACTTTTGAACATAATGTAAGACCTAACAGTTAAAATAGTAACGAATGCGGGTACAAATAAGCTCGTCAGATGATGGAGCTCGAAGTTAGGGCACTTATCCTTTGAATGTTTACTGGTACACCTATCGAGTTTACACTCGTTAGATTCGTCTTCCCTTGATCTGCTCATAGTTTAATAGCTGCAGTACTATCTTTCGTACACAGTTGTACAAGAATTTGTTAGAAACGAATTCTGGTACAACTAAGCTGATCTGGTGCTAGAGCTCGTGGACGTAACCCTGGAATGCCCACTCGTAAACCTTTCATATTTTCGGATGACTGGGATATGATGCAAAAACTGGGAGATGGTGATGGATTACACTTCAAATGTTAGGCACGGTAATATGTTTCATCATTTTACAGTTTATCTAAAGCAGATCAAAAAGAGAAGTGTTGTAAGTTAGACATTTGTGAGTATGTTTATCTGTCTGTGACATTATTACTTTTGAAATGATAGACCGTTTGTCAGGAGTTCATTGAACATTTTTAATTTCAAGATTATTAGATTGTCGCTTATTATACCCTACTTGCCCTATAGTTGCTACCGGTGTAACAACTATCTTAATTTTTTTAAAACCTGTAGCATTCAATAAGGTTAATGATAAAACTTCTTAACAACGCGCTTGAAGATAGTGCACATTTAAAGTTAGTTAATACTAGTGGATAACCACGGAAAAGTTTCAATGATATTTTGGTTGTTACTGTTCTTACAATGTTTTTTAAACATTCTATACGATTTCATATTGACAAAATGTAGTAGTTTAAACAAATGACAGCTTTTCATAGAGCTATCAAGTAATAATACATGAATAAATAAATATCTCTGGACAAAATATACAAATTGATCTAACTCTAATGTAAGCATAATACAAACCTATGATATGGGTGTTAGTTAACGAAAAATACATAAAGACACATACACAAACATACATGAAATGGTACCGGAATAAATTTATTTAACAACCGGATGCTTTATGCGATCCGGCGGTAGGTTTTATAGACGCGTCAAAGGTACCTTTTGTATGGTTTGTGTGAAATAAATGATTTTCTTCCTGTACTTTTTCATGTTCATCACACTAATATCTGCTTCTGCCGGGAATCGAATCCAAGCCTCGCGGTTTGTCAGTAGAGTTAGGCGTGTATGCCAACCTTGGCTAATGAAGCATACACTTTAACTTATGATAGTAGAGATCGGATCGCTCGGATATTAACCGAGGGTGGTGTCAAGAGTCTCCGAAACCGGGGTGTTTGTATGAAAAGGGTAATGAATGTGAAGGAAGCCAGACAGGTTTGTCAGGATCGTGAAGTTTGGGACTCGATACTCTCTGCCTATCCCGTAAGGGACTTGTCGTGAAGATATGTTTGTACAATTTCACTTATGGCTTGAAGGTCTCTCTATGGCTTACCGTTAATCAAGGTTATTCTTCATAAGAGCCTAAATTCCGCTTTACTTACTTTTACTGGTTTTAACTGGCACAATGGCGTTATCTGCAAGAGTGTGATAGTCTTGTCGATCTTCTCTCCCATCTCTATAGCGTTACTCCTTGGTCTCTTGTTTCCGTTAGTAAAAACTATATTCCAACTCGTGCTTCTCCATTTTGTCGTTGAACAACTTGTCAGGTTTTCTTGTGGTGTAGTTCAGGATATGATCATACTACCACCTACTATCCTGCTATGTATCCGCTATGTTCAGAACAGCAAAAAGCTGCCACATACATTGGATGTAAGCTGTTTTCATGAGAATTTTGCAAATCACGCATATACTCGTACCATCGCGGCATAACATCTATCTTAGTGATACAGTACCGCATATGTCATGCATGTTTGTAAAAGTTGCAAAATGTATAGCAACTTATAAAAGTACATTTTCGTAGGATAGACACCAAATCGAGTTATGCCTTTTAAGTATACGTCCTTTAAAAAAGTTGAGATGTACGTTTGCTTTCTAAGTTGACGTTTATAGGATGTCCACTCATGTTAGTAAGCACTTTATTACGTTACGTCCAAGCTCTTTTAGGTTCTAATAAAACATTTTGTGAAAGTATTTGTCCGTATTAAGAATTATTGTTAATTTTTTCTAAAATAAGGTAAAAGGGAGATAATTATTTTGACCGCTTGTATATTATCAAAATGTGTTTTTGTTCATTACTTTCTTTGTTTCCCAAAAACCGTAAGATTGCATTTTATATGTTTCTATCTACAAACTTTAATAAAAAACTGAAAATGTTTTATTTAATTTTTACATAGTATCAAATGCAAGAACTAAATAGTGTGCTAACTTAAAATATTAGTTGCAATTATTAGTAGCACTTTCAAATAGTAGATAGTAACGTTAAAAGTACATTTAGTTTATTGTAAAATTGTAACCTCAAATTTTACGTCTACAGCGAAATTGCGTTTTAAAAGTATGAAATAAAAAAAAATACTCACTTAGGAAATAGTTAGGTGCAATACTATGCAGCATTACTATGCAGTTTTTGTTACATATTTTTATTATTATTATGCAATGAATAAGTTTGAGTAAGTTTAATACACATTCATTAAATATTACACTTCACTGCCAGATCCGCAGTAGAATACACCTTTACCAAATAATACATAAATAATCGCAGTAAAAGTACAAAATTCTATTCCAATTAATTCGTTTCGTACTATGTCGCGATTTTATAATTATTTTTTCTAGCGATAGCAGATTATTTCGAAATGGTCTCATATATACAAAAACGTCAACATAAATGACAAATTTATGCCTTATTAAGATAGTAAATAATATATATACATATATATATACATATACTAAGTTGTATATATATATATATACATATATATATATGCAACTTATTCTGCGTCCACTATGGCCATTTTTGCATATAATGTGGCGTCCACCTGCTTCTGGCGTCCAATATGCGGGCGTCAAATAGGAGGCTGATTGCTTTGTTCCCAAATTATCGTACTAACCCTAAAAAAGTTAAAAGTAAAAAAAAAAGACGTCACTTTGCTTGCAATCTGGCTGTACTGAATATTTGCGTAGTTCCGCTAGTTTTCGTTGCAAATTTTATAGCGCTGTTGTCGATTTGTAAAACTTTCATTCATGGCCGTATTTGATGTCCACACAACTTTAGAAGATGCGACTTTGCCGTTTTGTGCAATGAAGGCAGAAATTAGGTAAATAAATCCTTTTTATTGTCGGTTTCAAATCGTTATTTATACTTAATCGTATTCGGACGCCGTAAGAGCACGGATGCCTTATTTTAAGTGAAAAGTGACGTCCGTCTTTTTAAGCAAAATGACCAGTGAAAATCGTCGAAGTGCATGAATATGTATTCGGTGCCGAAAGTACCGAAAGAACCAGAAATCAATTTTGAAATTCCCGGTTCTCTAAGAACCTAAAAATCCCGGGAAAACCCGGTATTTTCGGTTCCGGGATTTCTTGGGAGCACGCCCCATT
The DNA here is from genome assembly GCA_002245505.1 of Calephelis nemesis. NCBI lineage: Eukaryota > Metazoa > Arthropoda > Insecta > Lepidoptera > Riodinidae > Calephelis > Calephelis nemesis. The sequence goes on from NJDD01000327.1 coordinate 697,603, forward strand.
ACTAATAGGTACTAATAGTAGGTACATTACAAATCCGAAAGTGTGTAAGAATGTTTGTATGTAGATCTATGTTCCGTTTTCAAAACGGCTGAACCGATTTCGATGAAAATTTGAATATGGGTTGTTTATGTGATGGAAAAGGACATAGTACCTACCTATACTTACTTTGATCTCTATTTCGACGGTATCAGGTAAACTTTAGTAGTGTTAATGATAACATAAGTTTAAATTATTTGGTTGTACCTACTTACATCTATTTTCTATTCGGTGGTTATACCTACCTATTATGTTGATAGGAGTTATAGTATTTATGTACCTACATTAAATATAAATACGTAGGTAGGTATGTAACTTATTGACCAAACCGAGAGATTCGATTAGGACATGCAATTATCCGCTGAATTTTAGTTTCCTATCTCGATGACTGTACTTAAATGCTATGCGTATACCCACATCCAAATGATATGGATACCTATTTCAGATAATAATGGCAACAAAATTCACAAATATGAAATAAAAATAACTATGTACCTGATTTCTTATACAATAATTATAGTTATATCATGTAACTTATTGTGCGTCTACTATGGCAATTTTTACATATAATGTGGCGTCCAACTGCTTCCGGCGTCCAATATGCTTTGTTTTGAGGCTGATTGCTTAATCGATAAAAAAATATACTTATTAAGATAAAATGGTACTCTATGCCCGCGAATTTCAATTTTTTGGAATGTTTTTACAAAATAATTTTATTTTCATAAACTGTAATTTATTTATTTATTCGTTCGTTATTTAAAGGTGACGTTTAAGGGAAAACTTGGATGAACTGTTTTTAATTTCATTGGGGAGTACATTCCACAGACGTACAGCTTGACAAGAAAACGATTTTGAAAGGAAATCAGTGCTACACAAAGGTACTTGAAGAATAGGATTGTTAGTGGAACGAAGTTGTCTAGAATGTGTAGCATGCAGAAATTGAAACTTAGATTTTAAATATAATAGAACATGAGGATTATACAGATATTATATATTGAACAGGGTACATATCATTCTCAATTGCCGGCGTTGGCGGATAGGGAACCATTTACATAAGTTTAGTACGATAAGTGGACACATGATCGTATTTACGTAAGCCAAAGACAAACCTTAAACAGTTGTTAAGCATACGTTCCAATCTGTCTAAAAGTATCTCATTAAGATCGCTAAAGCACACATCCGCGTAATCAATGATAGGCAGAATAAATGCCTGCACTAGCAAAGCTTTAGCAGCAGTAGGTAAGAAATTTTTATGACGATAGAGAGAGCGAAGTGCTACATTAACCTTTCTACACACCTCAGTAATGTGCGGAGACCAAGAGAGAGTGCTGTCAATTATAAGACCAAGATCTTTGACAAACGGCTGAAAAGGAATGTTGATGTTGTTAAAGATTATAGGTGAAATAGAACTCCAGTCTATTTGGGAAATACGCCTTGTACTACCAACTGTTATAGCTTGGCATTTATTAGGATTCACTGTTATACCAAACCTGTTTGACCAATCAAGGACATTAATTAGGTCTTCATGGATTCGACGCACGGCTTCGTTGATATTATTTGAGTCAGTATGAGTGTAAATTTGTAAATCATCCGCATACAGATGGTGTGAACATTTCAAACATTTCGTAATCAGATTTATGACAATTGAAAAAAGGAGCGGCGACAATATTCCACCTTGGGGGACACCTGCCACCAAACTGCACCAAGTAGACAAACCCTCATTAATTCGAACTGCTTGCTGACGATCATTGATATATGATGAGAACCATTCCTGTGCAGACGACGAAAGGCCAAGGTGTGACAGCACTGCGATTAAAATGTCATAGTCAACGGTATTAAGGGCATTAGAAAAGTCTATTAAAACTAGAACATTTAATTTTGATTGGTCCATAGCAAGTCTAAATCATCTGTTACTTTAAGGAGAGCTGTAGTTGTGCTATGTCTTGCGCGGAATCCAGACTGATAAGGACTCAGACAATTAATTTCCGATAAAAGCTTCGTCATTTGACGATGAATAACTGCTACAAGAATCTTGGAAAGAAAAGGAAGGATGGATATGGGCCTGAAATTATTCGGTGAAATTGGGTTTGAAATTTTAGGAAGAGGAATAACAAGTGCTTTACGCCAAAGAGCAGGAAACTGACCGGATGATAAAGAAAAATTAATTATATGTGTAAAAACTGGAATAA
>NJDD01000327.1:702407-726266 GCA_002245505.1 Calephelis nemesis
AATATATATTAGTTTACAAGCTTATCACTACAAAGTATAAAACAAAGTCTCTATCGCCTGTCTGCCCCTATGTACCTACACTTTGTTGTGTATGTTTAATAACATAGAAGTTTGCTCATCTGTGAGAAGGTAGGACGGGCTGCTAAATTATAAGTAAAAACAAATGTATTGCTGATGAGATTGAAAGACGCGTATTTTTTTCTATTTATTGAATGGTTACAAATACGAATCGGTAGTTTTCGTTTTAGCAACAATAGCCCAAATTACAGACGTAGCACGTTCTTATACATACTGTCATAAAACTCGTTACGCTGTATTTAAGGCTCAGCATATTTTTAATTTTGCGCCATTTTTCTACACGAAACAAAACTTTATCGATAACACCTTTTTAATATACTGACATATACGTAAAAAAGATAGTATGAGAGTATTTTTCATACATTATTTAATAAGCCGATTTAATTTGTCACAGAATTAATTGACTAATAAATAGTTCATACATTTTTCACAACAATGGTGACTCCTTGATTTCTTTTGAAAAAACAACAGTAATTTATTATTAATGTGTAAAAAGTTATGCCATCTTTCATATAATTTTCGCTGGTCCTGGTATTTTTGCACACGACAACAGAGCAACTCGGAGGTTTAGCTGAAAATCGGGGGATTACGAGCTGATTATTAGGAAAGACAAAATGAAGCCAAAATGTTGAATTAAGCATGTTCAACGTGGAACACTCTACTTGTCATATTTTCCTATTTCTTTTCAGATCAAAAGTAAGTATATATTGACTGTAGTACTATGTTTTTATACTATTTCACGAAATAGCAGTTTAAAATATAGCTCTCCTGAGTACACAGTCTGTCATGTAATGTACAATGAAAGTATTAATCCTTTATGTGATTTTCCTAGGGACTGCTTTGAAAAAGGACCCAGTGTAAATTGTAAGGTAGTTGTCAGGTCGGCCGGACACGCAAGCCCCGAACTACATGCCGGGCCTCCCAAGGGTGCTGTGACCGCGCGGCCACGTATAAATTACTCGAAGGGGAATGGACGCAGAATATACGTTAGTGTAGAGAGAGATGTGCATCAGTTTAAAAATATTTTCAATAATCAAACCAAATATTATAGCGACAAGATATCGATTTAATAGTAACAAACTGTGGCGGACATCACACATCTATTTGTGAGATGTTTCAATCACATAAAAATAAGGTTTTAAAAATGTCTTTCAAAAATCAGCTAGCGCTAATACTGCATCACATACGTATACATACATATTATTTTTTATGATATAAGAACGTAAACAAGCGGACGGATTTCTTGATAGTAAGAAATTAAAGGCGCCTAGAAACACCAAAAGTGTTAAAGGTACGTTGTAAACGTGAGGCCCGGATGTTAGGCCACTGGAACTGAAACTGGAACATATATTTATGCCAAGTCTCTTACGAATGAGGCAGAGAATATTGAGTACCAAATGTCAAGATTGTTGCAGACCTTTCAAGCTAGACAGCATTCATCATTATCGTTTTCATGCAAACGGCATGTTCGGAGAATGTTTTTCGGAGAGTTTACACCCCCCCTTCGGATAAGACCCGAGTGATTTGATGTTGCAGGATCTAAATATATCCATAATTGTGTTTCATATCTTGTATAGTATACAAACATCTGCCAAACTTTACTATATTTCACACCTTTCAGTGTAGCATTTCTGTAACAATTATAATTATTTTTTTATCTACGTTCAAAGAAACCTGGCCATATGCATATTCTATCATGTACTTAAATAGGCTTTTAGAACATAGAAAAATATACCAGAGGCTTTTAGAATGTGATGTTGTATTTTTTTAAAACAAAAGCTTAATATTCGTAAGCAGTACGAACGCGCACGCTCTGTATTAATACATTTTTTAAATTGGTGGCCTTCTGTTTGTTGTCCCGCTAAACTAACTTTTTCTTAAGTTGAAATCCTGACTTGAATTACGAGAATGGCTCTTTTTAAAACTCTATTGCGAAAACGGGCATTAGTTTTTAACTTTAATGTATAAACGAGAAGTCCCTATTTAAATCTTTTACATTTAAGAATGAGATCTTTAAATTTTGTTGTACTTGACAGATTTGACCCTTTTATTATTTAATATTAAGATTGAGAATATAGGAAATCAATAGTATATTAGTCAAATATCCTAAGTTTAAACTAAAAATCTGTACTGATTTACTTACCCTACTAAAGACACTACAATTTTGTAACGATTCTAAGATTTCATAAACTTTTTTGTTTATGTGAGTTTGAAAGGTAAAAATAGTCGTCGACTGCCAAACACAATAATGCGTTGCCAATCAATAAAACTACAATTATGTTGCGTGGAGGTCTAAACTATCATAGCATCTTCCCGCCCATATCCCCGAAGGGGTAGGCAGAGGCACAACCAGGGCAACCACAACTAGCTGAAGCCATTAAGTCTCACAATGTGATAGGTGGCAAGCCAACCGGGCACATTTCCAATCCCAAGCAACATTTTTTTTATTAGATAATTGGAAAAACCAAATTTTCTTTTTGTTGCCCGACCCGGGATTCGAACCCACGACCGCATGCAGTCAAGTCCAACAACTGAACCGCTAGACCACAGAGGCTATCATACCACATCCACATAACTATATCATATCCACATAAATGTCAAAAACTATCCTAATAGCATTACTGAAATTCTATACAGAGTAATCAACAATAACATAATACATCAAGAGTAAGTAGCGCTCCAGAGTTTTATATTACAAACCATTTTATCGTGACCTCTGTTGCGTAAATGACTTAATTTATCAGTATAGTGTAACAGTAACATTATTAGGATTGGGAGCTCTGGAACGGCGGTCAAGAGTCAGTGCCCATTCATCACAGGAGTTAATTGGCGCGCAGATAAGTCACAATATCAACGCTTATATTGTAGGCTTTGTGATAACGATACGATAAATTTGGTGATAACTTTGTCTTAATGAGATCAGATTAAGATAATAGGGGACGGGAAAAGCAAGTTTTTTTTTATTTTCCTCTACATTTTAATTTCCAACTTTTTACTGTCTTAATAATAAGCATGGACAATAATATTTCAAGCTTTTATTTCACACTAGCCGATCCGACAGACGTTGTCCTGTTTTGACTATGAATTTTTAATTCGAAATGGACGTCTAGATGGAATTAACCATCTATAATTTATGTTTCCGTTAAGTTTTCTAAAATTTCTTAATGTTCGGCTAAACTTAATTTTTGTTTTCTATCATAAGAAGCTTTCCTGACTTTAGTATAATATGTTAAATTGTAAGACAGTTTGACTTAAATGATATATTAAGTAATTGTTACTTATACTTAGCTAAGGATGATATTATAGATAGCAAATAAACGATTGACGTAATAGTTATACAGTGCGAATGTCGATGGGTGTAGGTACTGAGAGATCAACGTTGACGTTGCATACCCAAATTGCTCGAGTATTATCTAAGGCCGCACCAGCACCAAGGACCGCAAAAGTTTCGCAAAATCAAACTCAAATAATGTCAACTATTTTAATTACTTACTCTAATAAATAAGTAGACTATTGACAACAAAACAGTGACAGTGCTTTAAAAAAAATAATTCAAAATCATTGTCGGCTCCTTTGCAGAATAGACCATCAGCTTCCTGCCAGCCAGCTCGTAAAAGGCGAGCATAGGCTTACCGTCACTAACATCGTAACATCATGGTAGAGTTTCGCAGCGACTAGCCCGGATAGGTACCACCGCCTTACCTATTCTTGCCGCCATAACGTCAATGCTTGCCGTTGACGTTTTCCGGAACGGATATTAAGGTAGCCGGTAAACTTACTTTTGCTCGAGGCCTAACATCCCGGTCTCAGGTAGGCAATGCACGATTACCACATTTGGCGTCTTTAGGCGGCTAGAATTTCTTACCATCAGCAAATCCTTCTGCTTGTTTGCCTTCAAATATCATAAAAAAACATGATTACACGGTTATTTTTTTTCAAATGCCAATTTCAACAGCGAAATATAACGACATGTTTTCTTATCTATGTATATTTTTTAATACATTTTTTGTATTTAAAAATAGAAGATGGAGGTAAGGACTGGCTAAAATGTCACAGCTGTTCTTTTCGGAGGCAACAAAATAAATAATCTAGCTATAAAACTTACAAAGTTATATAAATATATTTTAATAACAGAAAAAATATAATAAAAATGTTTGCCAGCGAATAATACAGGAGCATTCAACATACGTCCAGCATACATGTGATGTTCCATGAGATGGGCGTTAAAGGACAAAATGGACATTTACAGTAGCGTATTTGTTGTTACAAAACTTTAGAATTTACACATAAATAAAAGTGATCAAGTGCGAGTAGGACTCGTTCGGTCCTACTCGCACTCGCACACATAAAGGGTTCCGTACCAGCAATAATTATAATATAAATGAACCTTCAGTTCATTCCTTAATCTTTTCATTTTCATAATTTTTATTATATTCATATCACATACAGCGATCGCAGTTTGTATAATACTGTTAGAGATATCATATTACAATGGTTATGCTAAACGTGATTCTAAATCTTTTAGCAGCTAAGCAAAACTGTTTTAATTACTGGTTTTATAGTACCTATTAAAATAACTATTTACTGAATCTCGTTTAAGCCACTTTTCGTTGGAAGTTTATTGTAGGTCATATATATTTTTGAGTTTTATCGTTCTCTTACTTTAGAAGAGAGAAGGACGCACATTTTAATACTTTGGAAGTGACTCTAGTGCAAACTATTCAGTTTACAAAAAAATGATGGCACAAATCTTAATATCAATTTGGAAGATACCTCACGCTTATGGATTGGATAAAAGAAAATGTTTGATTTTTAGTTCCAGGTATGGGACACCCCCACATTTATTTTTATATTTCTATTTTTATGAGTAAATCTTCATTCGGTTTACAGAATACATCTACTTACCAAGGTTCAACAGCATAACTTTTATAGTTTCGGAAAAAAGTTGCTGTGACATATGGATGGACAGACAGCAGACATGACGAATCTATAAGGGTTCCATCTCTTAGCCTTTGGTTACGAAACCCTAAAAACGGCAACAATTTGCAAATCTTAATTTTTATAAATTTAAAAACACTGCCCAGGGATATTTTACTATTGGCCCGCCCCGGCTTCGTACTGTTATGAAATATACATATAAACCTTTCTCTTTAATTACTCTATCAAAAAGAAAACGCATCAAAATCCTTTACGTAGTTTTAAAGATTTTAGCGTACAAAGGAATATATGGATAAAGGAAGCGACTTTGTTTTATACTAAGTAGTGATTTGAAAACCAAAAACTATTTTTGTAACGTTATACATAACTGACTAACGTAGTGCTTTATTCCTTTAAAATCAATTTAGTAACATATTTTGATGCCATCTTTATTTTGCAACTTATATTTTTATATGATTTTTTTTAAATAATCTGAATCAGGTTCTGTTTAAGAAATCTAGTACAATTTATTCGGATAAAATTCCACTTGACACTTCGCGGTGCACAAATGGGATGTTTTTACACCTAAAGCCGCCACAACTAATCCGCTAGAACGAGCGATATAATTTAACGGTTTTTTTTTAATTTTAAAACAAGAAATAAGCAGATAAGCTGTTGAAATGAATGAGGAAGAGAAGAAATTGATACATATTATATCCTTGGTTTACTTTTATTTTCTTAAGCTTGTGTATTCCATGCTGGCTCTGTTGTCTCGTCTTCTACTTTGTATATTACATAGGTTTATAAAAATATCTTCCCAACACCAAGTCCTTTACGAAGAAGGCAGAGGATATCGAGTGCTGATTGTCTGATCCTTGCCTGTCTTTCTCCACATTCATTACTCTTTTCATCATCATTTGTGATGTACAAATTAATTATATTAACGTTAGACGTTTACATAACATTAAAAAAAGTAACTTCAGCCCGTATTCCCAACAAGTACCAAAAGTATAAAACAATTAGGGTACCCACGACTAGCCGAAGATATTAAGTCTCATAATGTAATAATATGTATGTATGAATAGATGTGTATGTTAAGCAACTTTAATAACTTCAATATTAAGCAAGACACCTTGCTTAATATTAAAGTTATTAAAGTTGCTTAAAATAGCGTTTAATGTGTTTACGATTATGTGCATGATTACGCTTGTACTTCGTATATTATCCATCTTCAGGTGTCTGCTTGTATTATGTTTTTGACTTGTTACTAAACCTATTGTCATGCAATTATTTTCATAAATTTCCCTATGATTATTTATTTCTATATTCACAGTAAAGTAATGATACAAAATAATATGTAGAACTATAACTAAAGTTAGTTTGTCTCTAAATTATATTTCTCCCAAAAAAAAAAACTCAAAATAGAGAGAAAATACCTGTAAATGTAAAATTTACAGTGTACAATGATTTATGACTAATAAACAATATAATAAGACTAATGAATGAAAATAAATAACAGACACTAAAATGCTAATTTTGAATAAAGTGTCATTACATTTATTAATTACAGACTAAAATGCTCCTTAACTGCCTTCTTAAAAACTGAAAATGTTAATATTACATCGTTCCCAGATTAATATAAAAACTTTATAATTTATGAAATAATTAAATAAATTATAAATTATTAATTTGTACAAAAATACCAGTACTTTAATTATTTGTACTAGGTGCTATAACTATTGGTATAGTTGGTTATTTGAGTTAAAGTTTTTTTTGGTCCGCAGCAAAGTGTTCTTTTACTCTTTCATTTATACATTCAATCATTACTTTATTAATTCATGCTTTCATACATTCACCTACAGTAAAATTAAGCACTCACTCAAAAAAGACAAATACGTGTTTATAAAAGCTACAACAATAATAATTATTACTTGATATTATCGTAGCAAACTGCTACACAAAGTGCTACGGGAATTAAAAAGCTGTGCACTAGCATGTTTGTGTTTGGATTTTAATTATTATTACTTATATTTTTATATATATTTCATAGATAGGTTGTGGAATATCATACTTTCAGCTAATCAGCAATTGCAATGTTTGCTTGCATATTCTGTCGTTATTGGCTCATAGTGGCTACAAACTAACTTTTTTACAACTGCAGTGAAAGTAAATACAAAGGAAAACAAAACAGTCTAATTTTCTTTAAAAGTGGGTAACTGCAGTGGCCTTCTGTACATTGTTAGTTTGTAAGTTTTTGATATTGATATATATCAATATTGTCAATATTGACAAATTTAAACGAAAACTTTAAACAAATAAAATTTACACGTAAACTTTGAAATCTTTGTATTCGTTAGATGTGTACGATAACCTCTAAAGTAACGTGTCGATGAAATCGTTTTAATGAGTAGTTTAAAGACCTTTTAACTCGCAAATGAGAGCACGGATCTAGTAAACTCTCACAAAGGCGTTGTAAGGCAAAACGGTTCAATCGCTAGGTTCGTATGTAAGAGTAAATAAAGTTGTTTCGTTAAGGCGATCTACAACGCTGGCTCGTTTAAAGTTTTAATCGCTTTCGAGCCGTGATAAACAAATTTTAATTAAGTTTTAATATCACCGCTTAATTGCTGAGGCGAAGGACAATCACAATATCTGTTTATGAATATTTAATATTTCACTGCTTTCCACTCGATTGACTTTTTTAATCAAATTTGTTAAATTAAGTATTTATTAAATTTCAATATATTATTACAGTTTCTGATATTGGATCAAAACTTAAAATTAGATTTATTTTGTATATTTGTTCTTATGTTATCTTTTTTCTCATTTATCTTATGAATCAGGCTCTTTTATATATTTGGTTAGTAAACCTAAAATGTTTTTAAATTTTGACAGCTGGAAAACTTATTTTAATATTGATTTGTTTCGAAATAAAGCTGTCAAAATGTACAAAAAGCTGTTATGGGCAAACACTACAAGGGTTAATTGCAATAGCCAGGATAAAAATAGGAAGAAATCAATCAAAATATAGTTACATATAACTTACGCATTGTTATTCATTGCATATATAGACTTGACCTGCGTCTAGGTCCACGTATTTAAGTTGAGCGCGGGAATCTTTTTAGATATCGGGATGAGAAAATCGGGATATTGGGATATCCCATGTTGCTTTCTAACCTCCATTTCCACCCCAATTATATCTTAATAATGCTTCTTTTTTCTATTATCATTTTATTCTACTAGCATTAGATACTACCTAAGGGACTTGGCATGATGAAGATATAGTAAGTAACTATTCTGTTATTGGGGTAACAAACAGCCCATATCTGCCTTAATGTGGTGATTAAAACGTTAGTGGAAATAATTTGCTATCATTTTCTTAAAAAAAATCTATATCATTGATAACTTACGAGATTCAACTGAAATAGTAGTGCCATTATTAATATAATCATACCCATTTTTGATAATCACAGCTTTTAGCAACATAAATAAAAAAAATACTGTGTTACTTTAAGCAAATATTCGGAAATAAAAATGAAACATTCCAATCCTGTAAGATGAAAAGTCTGGAGAATACTTGAGTATTCATTTCCGTGAAAAATGAAAAATCATATACCCATTCAAGAGCTTCAGTAAAAACTATCCTTGTGTTCCCTTGACAAGTAAAATCGGGATAATACTTCCATTTTTCATTCTCATAGCTGTGTGGACGATGCGACGCTATTCTGAACGAATTGTACCTCGGGGCATGAATTTAATCTTAGAATTTGGAGTGTCAGATTCATAAGATGCGTCACTTTGAGATATTTAAGATATCTTATTTTGTGGAAGGAAAATATTTTTTTGAATTTTAATTTACTTTCTTGAATAGTGTTAATCTTGATTTTGTTATTTCTGAAATACTTTCATTATATTTCGTTCGTTTTATGCAATAAACATTGCTTTGAGGATATAATTTTTATCATGATTAGGTACTTATAACTGTAGATTTTAGGTGCTTGATGGGATTGCTTCATTTATATCATACAAGCTGCCCTGCGCCCTTACTACGAGTCCACGGCGCTATACCTGCTAGTATCTCCATAAAATACTTGCATCAAAAAACGGGTTGCACTCCAGGAGTGCCGGCAGACGTGAAAACTTGAATATTAACGTTGTGCTTTTTGATATTTTGGAATGGTTAGGGAATAATTTTGAACGAATTGCTTTAATTATCAGTATGAAAGTACTATCATTTATGTGGTAGAATACAATATTCACTTATTGCGGTATCGTACACAAACATGACAACACAACATTCGCGCAAGCGCCCTGCGTCGTCTTACGAATTTTCGCTTTAAGAAATTTCAGGTCACGTGTCCTGACGTGAGTTTAGAAGTTTTTACCCATTCCAAAAAAGTGCGCAACGTCGCTAAAGAAGATTTCACTTCAAATACTCTGAACTGCGCTTCTACTGGTAACTGAGAGAGTGTTTTTGCCATGTTAATTTGAGTCCGCTGAGTAGAATAGAGCTTCTACCCCTCTGTAATGTAGCTCGTAAGAGGCAAGTGCATTTTGAAATATGGTCATTACCAATAAGGTCACTAATAAAAAAGTGCTGTACAGCAATTTGCCAGATTGGGATCCACCGCTTACCTACTACCACCGCCCTAACAACTCTGTTATGTTCCAGTCTGGAGGGAAGAGTACTATCACAATAGGTTTTCCATCGCGGCTTCAGGACAGCGACGCACCTGGAACATCTTTGGTGTTAATATGGCACAGTTGCTCCTTATCAACAGTAGTGTGCTTGTTCGTTAACCTCTAACTTATAAGAGACAGAAACCTAAATTTTTAGACCTAAACCGCCAAAATCTATGAAAATCGGCTAAGTAGCTTTCGCTTTATAACTTTCTAAGTGTTGTAATTTTGTAATAAGGATATTCTCATAGATAACATGTTCTTGTACATTTTAATTGCTGAAATTGAATCTAATAGAAATGTAATTAAAATATTATCAAAACATTACTTTCCCAAAGCTGTAACAAACAGAAGAACAGCTATACCGACTAAAATAAAGAATTTTCAAATAACTAGTAATAATAACAGTAACGCACCCTAAATATTTTATAGAATATCTTTAAAGTTGAGAAACTAACGATTGTTTAATAGATAAGTTTTTAGTTTAGTAGGTTATTTTAAATAAAAAACATATTATTTGAAATATTCAGATAATATATTGAGCTAAGAGATATATATGACTAATTGATGCCAAATAGACAGAGTCTGTGAACATTTGAATCTTTAATTAATGCAACACAATAATAATTATTGTGCAACAAGCGCACGGGTCTCCTAATGGTAAAGAGCAGCCATGATATATAGACATTATATACTATATAATTTGTTGTAGGTGCGTCGCTATCCTGTTGTCTACCATTGTAGCGGTAGGTATAGGTAAGTAGGTAGGAAACTTGCTGCACAGCACTACACCAGAAGTGATCTTGTTGGTAATGACCTAATTTAGCTTTGTTAGCCTCTTACGAGCTGCTGCCTGGCAGAGGGGCAGATGGTCTATTCGACTCAACGAACCGGGCCCAACAATGAAGAAAAAGAAAAAAATACAAAAATGAAATATAACAGCTATAAATAACCTATCATAAATCTGCATAATATGCATTACCGATCCATTTAAATTATTCGATTTCTTTCTACTTCACTTAGACTTGAAAACTCTATTGGAATCGAACGCATACACGTTTATGTATTGTACGTTTGGTTTGTCTACAAAAAATATCTTATATTTATTTAATACTTTATTGCACAAAAAAAGGTACACAAAATACAGGAAAAGTAGAATGGTCTTATAGGCGAGCTTATCTCTAACTAAAGAAATTCCTTTCAGTCAACCCGTAAAAAATGAAGCTGTGAAAATAAAATGGAGGGCATCGTGTTTAAAAAAAAAACATTTACCTATAGCTATACTAAGAACAAATATTATAATCAAGTATGTAAAAATAAAACAGGTACAATTTTTCATTATTATCATTATTAAATGTCTTTGTAATAATTTGTGATAATTACGTTAAATTAAATTAATTTTGATAATTTAGGAGTACGTTATTGTGTCAACGAAAAGTAATGTTACCTACTTCAATCTTTTCTTAAAAGTAAATAAAGAAAGGTTGTCACGAATCACAAAATCGAAAAAAAATTAATGACTTTATTTAATAGATTTTTGAATAGGTTATCAAAAAGTGCAGTTATCTTAACCTATTCTGTGAACTGCCAAAATTATACGACGATTTTATATATATATTTTTTCCTAGTGACTTCCACTTTCTACAACTTCACCGAATTTCACAACTTATCACTTCACTGAGTTACCATATATATGCCGCTGGAAAAATGTAATATCTCGACACTTAACGAGTGCCAAAGATCTGAAGAAGAAGATCTAAACAACTTTGATAATTAAGAATAATAAAGTCCTGACATAGCGTAAGCATCTATTTTTAGATGAATAATTAAAAATTCTTGCTTATTTGTAGCTGTTCCTCACTGTACTTCACCTAAAAACGTAACTCGTAACCTTCCTTTTATTAAAATGCCACACGGTGTCAGAAACAGCTGTATTAAGTTCATTCGAAGTCATAAATTATTCTTTAAAATGTAAATTATTTTCTCTCTGCTACCAGGTAAAAGCATTAAAATCACTGCTGAAAGCATCTGATGTAATAAATCATAAGTGCATTATAAAGTAGCGCGCGGAGACGCTTCGTTAAGAAAAACAAACCTTTATTTTAAAGGTTTAAGATTAATTTTATGAACAGACTTGGCTCTGTAGTTCGAGCTCCAGTAAGAAGGATTAATTATAAATACAATATTGTTTGTAGGCGTCTTTTTTGCACGTGCCAAGTAAACAAAATAAGAATGATTTCAGGATTTAAACCTTTGTAGCTTAATGTATGAAAATGTTTATTGTATTTAACGAGGATTACCATTTCGGGTTTAAAGATTATAGTAATGAATTGATACTGGTAAAGAACACAATTCTGATTGAAAGCTCTAAGGGATAAAAGTTACATTGACCGCCTCCTTGGTCTAGAGCAGTGGTTCTTAACCTTTTAGTGTTGGGGGACCATTTGACAAAATTTCCGTTATGCCGTGGACCACCGAGTTGGTTTATTGATTTGTACCTCCCAAATCAAGTGCACTCTTTTTAATAAAGTTAATAACTTTTATAGCTGTTTTCAGCGTCAAAGCAAAGCTTTCTAGTTCTTGGCACAATAATAACTCCTCTTTAAACGTTTTATTTTCATCCAAAAATCGAAAATATACCAGTAATACGAAACGTCAGTAGATTCATCACATTGTAATGCAAAATAAAGACTATTTTGTATCTTGTCAATAACTTGTTTCTCAATACCAGTTGACTTATTTTGAATTCGAGATTTTACTTTGTCGTTTGAAAGTGGTACTTCTCGAATTTTCTTTTGAGGCCTAAAAGTTCTTCTGAAATTTTGAGCATACAAGGCTTTATTAGAGATTCGTCGATTATGTGTAATTTTTTCGATTTTGCTATCAATTTCGAAACTACAAACGATGCAGACAATATTTTTGTCAGATGTTTTTAAGTTTTGTTAGTTTGCCTTCGAAAAATTTTCTCATAAAAATTAAGATCTAGGTACTCGTTTCGTCGCAGTCCAGTCATGTCCATGTTACACGCATTCGGGTATTATATGGGGGTATATTCATCTTGTGTAATTTGTCCAGGAATAATTATTTATTCATTATATTATATCGTTATTCTTCAATGTTGTTGAGGTATGAATATAACAACAGGCATTTTCTTTCATTATCACATATTTGCTTTAATTATCCATCTATTGCGTCTATCTGTTTTTCTCTTCGCGATAAACTTCAAAACTGCTCGATATATGTTCATGTGTAATAATTGAGAAAGATTTGAATATGTACTTAGTTAAGATTTTGTGTTTTTAAGTAAAAAAATAGGCTTATCAAAAACGCTTTAAAACTATTTTAGTTATCATTTATCAAATTAAATATTTTATATTGAGTATTTAATGCACAGCATTACTGCTGTTTTGCCTTCCCGCTTGAATTTGATGCTAAATGAGCTAGTCCGGTGTCCCCTGATTTAAAAAGATAATCTTCGTCTCTGCAAGCAAAAGTTAAATAGATTATTAACAATCACAACCGGTCACTCGTGGTAGAGTGCTTTGCAGCATCTCGCCTGAGTTGGGATCCGTCGCCTTACCTATTTCTGCCACCATAATGACTCATCGACTTACACATTTAGCCTAACATCCCGGCTGCAGGACAGTAACACACCTATAACTTCTCCAGTATCTATATACCGTGGTTGTCCCTTAACATCAGTAGACCCGAGTACTTGTGGGCTGACCTGTCACATAAAAAAGCTTTCCGCGCCTCTTGCACCTATACTTCAGATTACGTTCAACTGGATGGAAACATAAATAGAACAAACCTACTCATTTCGTCTCTTTTGGAATTGCATGCATTTTGTTTGAACACAGATTGTTTTTCTTAATGAACAGCAACATTGGCTAGGTCACTAGCGATACATAAGTAAGTAACAAACAAGTGATAGATAAAAGCAAATAAGCAAACATCATCGACAAATCGGCTTTTTTTTTTGTTCTATTGCAAGAGTTCTGCAATTCTGCAAGATTTATTTACTTAAATCCTTTTTTTGTACATTGTATTACAAAATATATGTTTCTAATACATATTTTGTACTTTTATTTTCTCAATTTAACACCACCTTACTTTTATTTTACAAACACCAAACCTGTATAGAGCGCTTACAACATTTGCGGATAAAACCGCGTACTGATGAGACCTATAATTACAAGAGTATCACCGCAGCGTGTCCAGCGCCGACAAGGGAGATTATAAGTTGCAGTTACAACGGCACTAATGAATGCGAGCGGGATTACCTCGCTGTACGGACGCGCAGCCAATTACGTAAAAGTTGGCTGACATCGGGAATCCCGTGCGATGCGAGTATATTATCCGATATTACAGACGGGCTTAGCTCATGCCTTGTTTCTAAATTTTAAATTATGTCATTAACGTGACTGATATTTAATTAAATTGAATACCTTCCTTTTATACGACTATCTATTAAAACATGCAGGTTAAAAAAGATTGCATAGCTACAAAGAAAATACACAAAAAAGTTCATAACGTAGTTTCTTTATCACTTTTCAATTACTCCAATTCCATGCTTTAAAATTTACTTTAATTCAATTTTACTTAGGTCCAATCTATTTTTGAAATAGTTACATGAAATATTTTAATAAAAATTCTAAAATAAATATATTTTTATTTAAAGTATTGGTTTGAACTTAGTAGAGATATTTTTTTAATTTTAAAAATGTTTTATAAGTGCTACTTTGAATGTTATTATTACAAATTTAATTGACATTTTAATTTTAACTAACACAAGTTCATGAACTCAATTTAAATTTTAATGTTAGGTTGATTACAAAATACAATTTAAACAAAACATTAAACATGTTATAACAATTGGAATAATCATTACAAGCTCCAGTAGAATCGATTTACTTATATTTACAATCATTAGGTACAGAGTACTTACAATATTTACAGATTCAACCCCATACTGCCGAGAGCTATAATGACTAGTGTATCACCGCAGCGTGTCCAGCGCCGACAAGGGAGATTATAAGTTGCAGTTACAACGGCACTAATGAATGCGAACGGGATTACCTCGCTGTACGGACGCGCAGCCAATTACGTAAAAGTTTGCTGACATCGGGAATCCCGTGCGATACGAGTACATTTTCCGATATTACGGATAGGGATTAGCTCATGCCTTGTGTCTGAATAGAGATATTGTTTTTATA
This sequence comes from Calephelis nemesis, assembly GCA_002245505.1. Classification (NCBI taxonomy): domain Eukaryota; kingdom Metazoa; phylum Arthropoda; class Insecta; order Lepidoptera; family Riodinidae; genus Calephelis; species Calephelis nemesis. The sequence goes on from NJDD01000327.1 coordinate 717,299, forward strand.
AAAAGTTTTTAATAAATGTATTACAATAGACAGATATGGTGTCTTCTACTATAAGTAGATATCAACATAAAGTAAAAAAGTGTCTTCAGCCGTAGCGGTAGGCAGAGGCACAACGACTAGCCGAAGACACTAAGTTACATAATATGATAGGAGGCCAGCCTATCACCAACCGGCCACATATCCAATCCAGGAAATGTTATTTTTGTTAGAATAATTAAAATATACATTGTTTTTGTTTGCCTGGGACCTCGAAAGTCAAGTCGAACGCATGACCGCTAAACAATACAGTAAATATCTACATTAAGCCTATAATATTGTTCCTTCAATAATGATAATGCTACTGAAATAAACATGAACACCTTTAATCTACCCATTTCTTATTCAGTAACGAATATAGGTAATGCGCTTTTGTCTTTGTCATTGTCATACGAGTTGTAACTAGTAGTACCTACACCGAATGATTCGCGGCATATTGTGATGCATTCAATCAGTATTATTTTAGAAACTGCTACATATGTCAAATTCCCACGTTTTTGTATGTGCATCGTCGCCCAAGAAGTAAACGCACATGCCAAAACTCACTGACCAAACGGCAGGTCTGGGTCTAAGTGTGTCTTTTTAAATTATTCCAGTATCTATTCAAGTATTTCTATGCATTATTCCGAAGTCCTCACATAATTATGTTTTATTGAAATAAATATTACACCTGATACAATAAGAACTCATAGAACAAGAACTCTATTATATTATATTGAAGTAGTTATGTCATATAGAAGCAAATACTATGTAACGTAAACGAAATATTAATACGTGAAAGTATATTAATACGTGATGCCAAAATTTTGGACCCATTTTTATTAAAATTGCGCCGACGCAGGAACATAAAATTTGGCACACCTATAGTTTATGTGTAGGAGAAGTGCAAAACGCTTATATTTTTCAATAATAATGCTTACAAAGTACATTAAATCATTAAACAAAACATTACCCACACTACCATGCATTTAACATACACAAACAAATATATTGATGATAACGATAAAAGATCACAGTTGGCGCACTAAAAAGTTTGGAAACTAAGTAGTTGGTCTAGATGGCGGTCTTATCAACAAGATATTAAAGTGTATTATAGTCGAATTTCGCCCAATGGTTGACCACTAACTAGTATAAGTTTAAAACACTGACAAAACTGATTTGCTTTAAACATGTCAAACAATTTTTTTTCGTTCATTAATCTGCTACTTGTTGTTCCGAAGTTTCAATATTTTGTTCATTGTGTTCTCATATTGTTACACAAAAACAAATATTATATCCATTGCAGTGGCATATCTACCGCCCGCTTACTGTTCCCAGTAGAAATAACCGGCTGTAAAAGCTTTTTTCGTCGACATTTTTATATTGCACATACGGAGGCTTGCGTCCTGTGATACTAGCGATGAAATTGTTGGGATATGTACTATCTGATTTTTAATTATATTGGCTCATGTAAATCCAATTATTTTTATTAAAAAATGACGTAATTAACTTTTTAAAAAATCAGACATATTTTCAACAACTAAGTAAATGGAAATTTTTATGAACTATAAATATTTACTGTAACGATATTGTTGAAACATTATTTAAATAATAGAAGTAGCAATTTTGGAGTGTAAGTATTTTTCAAATGTTTTCGGTAGTTTTAAAATACATTTTTGACCGCCTCATTGGTCGAGTAGCTAGCAAACACATACATCGACCAACCGCATGCTCGGGTTCGATTCCCGACGGGGGCAGGTATTTGTTTGATAAACAATTAGTCGCCTGCATTTTCGAGTCTAGGTGCTTGTTAAATTGATTCTGGTATCTATTTAAGGCCCCATACTTAGTCAGCCAGAAGAGCCAATCGCCGCACTTCCCCATGATCACTATGAAATATTGCACTCTAAAGTAAACGTCTTAAGCGACAAATCACTATTTTGACACTATAAAAGTAATTTGAAAAAAAGTACAAAAACTGAAACACTTATCTTTTAGGTATAGCACTTATCTATGTTTATGTTAAATCTGGTGTCGATATTTTCATAATTGAAGTAGACAGTTGGGTTTTGCTTTCAAAAAAGGGTTCACTTATTGATTTTTTTCTATCGAGCAAAGTGAAATGAATCGTGTTTTGGAAACACTAGTCTAGTAAAGCATATTCATGTTAATCTTGTGTATTTATGACCCATGTCACCAAGATCCATGATTGCTTTGTATGAAAAAAACAATAAACTGCTGACGTATTTTAGCATGCATGGACCCTTAAGAATTTCTATGCATTATAATCGTTGACTAATACCCGTAATACAAGCATATAATTTGCTTACTTTCTGACTAGGTACAATTTGTTTAAATTATCCAGGAATATATTTTATTTATTTTCTTATAGAACTAAAATATATGTAGTTGTTGTTTGCTTTAGTTAGCTTGATTAATTTAATAAGTGGATTGTATCACTTTATAAAACAAGGTTTGGTGTCGTGCCTGTGGTTTATTAACATTAAAAAATCGCATAATCCTACTTTATTACTATTATACTTTTTGAATTAAAAATATTTTAACACTACAAGATATACATAAAATTTATTTTTTTACACCTTTACCTTGTTTTTGTTATCTGAAAAGAAAAACAGCCTCGTTTTTACTACGGGATCTTGTGTTTCCTGGACGTTTGAAATTTATAGGGGTCGCTTTTATATAATCGAGATAGAAAGTGGTCACGCGAGCTTATATCCAAATAGGGATAACAAACCAAGCCAGCAGGGGTTGGTGTATCTCTACTTCCTATAGACTGTAGAAAATTATAGTTTTTATAAGCAATTTCATACTTATAAAATCTTCAAGATAATTTATAAAGTCTAATAATTCTTTTAAGACAAAATATACTTTGTCACATTTGTATTATATTAGTTTATTATTAGTATTATATTAATTAGTTTAAGTATCCTTCCAGAAAAATCAAAACGCGATTTGATACGGAACAAACGCAAACAAATACATGGACCAACCAAATATTAAGTGTATACTGTCAGTCAATATTCCGTAAGAAAGTATGGATTTGTAATAAAAAATAAAAACAAAAAAAAAGAAAATTGGGTTTTTCCAATTTTCTGATATAAAAAACGTTGCTCGAGATTGGATAATGTGCCCGGTTTGTGATGGGCTTGCCACCTATCACATTGTGGGACTTATGCCCGATTTCACCAAGAGCCCCTATACTTTAGGGGACCTTTTAACGTTACTTATGGGACTGTTTTCATATAAAACAGTCCCCCAAAACACGTTAAAAGGTCCCCTAAATATAGGGGCTCTTGGTGAAATCGGGCATTAGTGTCTTAGTCTAGTCGTGGGTGCCCTGGTTGTGCCTTTGACTACCTCTTCGGGGATTTGGGCGTAAAGATACTTTTTTTAGTGGCTTTTTCGTTCTAGTTAGTTAGTGATTAAAGTAGAAGAGAGTAGTAAGAGAAGAAACTTCTTTTAGCTTAGTACTTTACTTTCTTAAGCCTTGTTGTCTACTGTTGAACTAGGCTTTTGGAAATACCCCCCCGAGGGTCCGAGCCTTGTCGTGGCGGGGGGGCTGAGTAACCGGTGAAACCAATACGGACAAAAAAAAAGGCTTTTGAAAATAAAGAAAAACTACTAACAGGTTTTGTTTTGCAACAAGATTTGCATAGACCTATCTCCTTTTTTAAATTGTTAAAATACATTTCAACTTTGAAAGATTTATTCAAAATTTTTTGGAAGCATCTCCTTCGCTATCATTATGAAATTCATATTCATTATTTGACGATACATAATATGTTTAGTTCAGCAAAATGTTACTTTCTAATGGTATTTTTAATCAGAATAATAGTTTTAGTAATTATAAATAACCAATAAAACAAGGACACCAAAAACTATTTTGATTAAGTAGTTGATTAGGGACAAAGTTTTGCCGATTTCTATTATATTTTTATTACAATGTAGGTCGTTCCCACAATAATTTAAATTTTTACAATTTTATGAATGTATGTCAAGAAAACCCACATCTGCATTTGATTTCAATATCGTCCAACTTTAAAAATAAACATCAAGCATTTCGATAGAGATAAGATCTAGAATCTAGATTTTATATCTTTTATATCAGCGAGTAGATCCGCGCTACGTGCCTTTGTATAATCGCAAGGATAATAGAAGCGTGCTTTCTTTCTTCACAAGTTTACTAAAAATCATAGCGTTTTTATATTTTGTTCCTAGAATAAGCTAACCGGTTTAACCGCTAATTAAAGCTGGATTTTACCATCGAATTTTAACGCTATCAATGTAAAAAAGGCTTAAGTCATAAATTGTCAAGAGAAGATCATGTCAATTTTATTGTCAAAAGCAATTTTGGATACCTAATGTAAATATTTTATTATTAAACTAATTTACAATTTACATTGTAAATAGACTGTCAGGGGATGGGGATAAGGATTTCAGAAATTTTAAAAGAGTACTTGCTAGAGCTTATGCACGTAATTACAACTGATATTTGAACTCGTTTACGCTGAACTTAGTTTTATTAAAATCAAGTCAAACAATCTTAGTTTTATTAAAGTTCTATGGCAACGTTGACTATATATCGACGTTTTGGATTATGCCAAGTGTCTACAAGTAGTTTCAGTGCTTCCCGAAGCTATATTTTGTTTTAATTGGTAACTCTCTTATGTAGGTAAATTTGTTACACTAATCTAAAAACTGGAGCATGAAAATAGCATGCGTTGACGTTATTGCGGCTGAAATGGTAGGGCGTTGGTATCAAGTAGTGAAAATAAAATTATTTATTTATGTGTATTTTTAATTTTCAAAAAAAAAAAGAAAAACTTTACCCAGGATTGGACATGTGCCCAGTTCGCGATAGGCTTGCCATACATATCACATCACGTCGTGGGATTTAGTCTTCGCTCGTTGTGCGTTCACTGGTTGCGCCTCCGCGTGCATATGGGCGTGTAGAAACTTTCATTAATTTATTTCCTTGATTTGACCCTGTTTGAAAAAGACCATCGATCTACCTGTCACGGCAGTTTGTAAGAGGCGAGAATATATTGAGTGGGTTATTATTACCAAAATGACTATCGTCGCCTTAACCATGCCGGCATAATGACAGTGCCATATTCTAGTCCTGAGGGTATAAACCCCTGCCACAAGACAGTAACGCACCTATATCATACATGGTGTCTGCAGGCCACGGTTGTCTCTTAGCATAAACAGAGCCAAGTGCTTGTGTGCTGTTGCATGAAATAAATAAATATTTTAAGTTACTCTATTATTTCGCCTGGAACTTGCAACGGAACCCGGAACGGAATAGACCATTTGCCTTCCTGTCAGGCAGTTCGTAAAAGGCGAGCATAGGCTTACCGTCACTAACAACGTGACATCTGACTAGGTGGTAGAGTTTTGCAGCGACTCGCCCGGATTGGTTCCTGCCGCCATAACGTCAATGCTTGTCGTTGACGTGTTCCGGTTGGAGGGTAAGGTAGCCAGTAAACTTATTTTGCTCGCGGCCTAACATCCCGGCCTCAGGTTGGCAACGCATTATTGCCACCTTTGGTGTCTCAAGGTAGAGTGAATTTCTTACCATCAGGAAATCCGTCTGCTTGTTTGTCTTACAATATTATAAAATAAATAAATAACTGCCAGAATGAATCCATTCGTGTAAATAAGTTGACGTTAAGTATGATATCCTTATCGTATCGGTTCGGACATAAAATGAAATGGCCTCGTCCCCGATAAATGGGATCAGACACAGCTATCATCTGTTGCTTTATATCGATTTGGTTTCAGTTGTTAGATTCCAACCAGGGAACGTCGTGTTCGATAAATCCGTTCAAGGCATCATTGGAAATTGAGTATGGCAATACCATATCGATAGCTTATTGTATTACAAAATACGTACCAATGATAAAAGGTTTCTTTTTAAATAAGGTTTTTTTAAAAACCGATTATTTTATATCATTGTCAATCATATTGTCAATTTATAGATCTAGCTATCATGTAAAAATATTTTTTTAAAAGAATAAAATAATAAAAAAATTGCGTTATTGATAAGATTACCTTGCATATACACTTTCTGACGATTTCTAATTACATTTTATATATAAAATTTCCGTGTCACAATGTTAGTTACCGTACTTCTCCGAAACGGTTCGACCGATTCTCATGAAATTTTGTAAGCATATTGAATAGGTCTGAAAATCGGATGATGACGGTGAATCACAGCAAAAGAAAAATAGCAAAACAATATCTGCCGGGTCAGCTAGTTTAAAATTAAATAAATATTTCACTGAAATAAGGGAAAAAAACTCAATTGGCCACATAGACCTTATAACATTATGTGGGTACTTCAGTATTCCTTAAAAAAAACTGCTGTTACAATTTTTATCACGATATTTTCTTTTGTATTTTATCCTGCTATTAAATATCAATAATATTTGCAAATCAAAAATAAAATAGCAGAATGCAGGTATAACATAACATTATAATAAAGATGTAAACATATTTGAGTTATCGTTATCTTCTTTTAACTGAAGTAATAAAAATAGACGAAAAACTTTTAAAGTTTTCAGATTAGTTTATTAATTCATCTATGCCTCGACATACGTCGAAAAAACAGGCAACCAACTTTTTTTGGTCAGTAAACAGCGCCACTATTTTGACATTTAAGTGTTTCTGATTGCTAATTTTATTTGACAAAATAGCAAAAATACCAAAAAAAATGTAGTTGTGGAAATTTCAGTAAAAGTGCTTATACTTTAGATACTGATCGCAGAATGACCTATCAGAAAATGGCAATTCAGTTTCGATTTTGATTACTGAATAGATAAATTGAAGTCCTATATCCGTATACTCGTATTATGCTTTGATAAGGTTGAAACTTCTTAAATGTTTCTTCTCTTTTTTTAATTTTCTTTGAAAATAGATAGCATTCATCCTACTAATATTATAAATGCGAAAGTTTGTGAGAATGGATGGATATTTATTAATCTTTCACAAACAAACTACTGAACGGATTTAAATGAAACTTTACAGGAATATATTTTAATTAAGAATAACAAAGCTGTAATTAAATAAACAAAGAAATAAAAAACAAAAAAGGCTGACATTCCACGATCAGATCATTCGGATATTATCCGAGGGCGGTGTCAAGAGTCTCCGAAACCTGCGTGATTATATGAAAAGGGTAATTAATGAATGTGAAGGAAGCCAGACAGGTTTATCAGGATCGGAATACTCTCTGCCTAACGCGTAAGGGACTTGACGTGAAGATATGTATGTATGTAAAAATAAATTGGTACGGGAACAAACCCGAGAGTGGAAGCTAGTCCAAAATAAGTTAAGACTATGTACGTCCGAATCGGCACCAATTACCGTTTAAGTTTATATTCGTTCAACTATACCAACTTAGAGGGAGCTAACGCTAACTAACATAATATTTCTCTGGTCAAATAAATTGCGGTGGAGCGTTAGTTTGATTCGAGGGTATTTGTTTCCTTTACAACGAACATTAGTGGGAGCTCGCATCCACCACCAGAACTTAGGTACATACTTAATTCTACTTATTTATGTATAGCTACGTATCGTACCGGTAACAAAGGGATGGAGACGTTCTAAGATTTATCTCCACACAAGAGAATCGGTTTTGCAGTGGCTAGTAATTTGTTTTTACCTACGAAACTCATTCGCCTTAATGAATAGTAATGTAGGGAAGATGAGAGAGTAAAAGAAGCAGAACTTTTGCATTAAGGCTTAGGATGAACTTATTGTGACCGTAACGTATTAACTGTACATGGCTTCCGATAATGGAAGAAATTCAAATATTTATAAAAAAATATAGCTTCCGTTAATTGAGGAGATTAAAATATTTAAAAAAAAAATCATAAAAGCGCAACTAGAAGGTTATTTCTCCCTCACTAATTAAATATTTAAAACAAGTTAACAGCCCACCACCCTGTAAACTAAAGATATTTATTATGATATTGGAAGGCAAACAAGCAGACCGATTTTCTGATGGTAAGAAATTCACGCCGCCTAGAGACACCAAAGGTGGTAGTGGTGCGTTGATAATCTGAGACCTCATGTTAGACCTCGAGCAAAAGCAAGTTTACTGGCTATCTTACACTTCGAACCGGAGCACGTCAACGGCAAGCACTGACGTTAAAGTGGTATAGTGGTCAGGAATAGATAAGGTGGTGGTACCAATCGCAAGTTGCTGCGAAACTGTACCACCTAGTAGTACGTCACGGTATCAGTGAATGTAAGCCTATGCTCGACTTTTACGAGCTGCCTGGCAGGAAGGTAGATGGTATACTCTGCAAAGAACCCGGACCAATGCGTACAACGCGTACCAACAGGTACGTACGTAACTAATGGCTAGGATTTTGAACCATGTCTGTAAGTCGAGTACGAAACACGACATTAGGGTGCGCTAAAGCCGACCGACCGAAACTGGTAAGACGTTGGTAAAATCAGGGCGAACTGCTGTACAGCAATTGTGCAAGCAAGTGCAAGCAGCAGTGGACGATTAGGCTGCCATATCCCGACACCGAAAATATACCAAATCCTACATAACCTAAACATTTAATATTGAAACTACAGGATAAAAACGCGAAAAAACTAATGACTACGAAATTAAAATGTTTTATGGTGATAATAGTTTCTGCCACTATTGTGTTTTCGTCTAATGAGGGTTAGACTCTCTTAAATTACTCTCATAAACATTAATTTGTAACATAAATTAAAGTTGAAAGTATTATACTGAAATGTATTAACAAGCAAAATTATACCTACAATAGAATAATAACTTTAAATATTATATATTATTGAAGCAATTAAGAGATACTGTTAATTAAAATTATTCAAATTTTATAGTATGTGCTAAAAATGTGTATTGACTGTTAACAAAAAATTTAAACCGTATTATAAAAAAAAAAAC
>NJDD01000327.1:728681-752779 GCA_002245505.1 Calephelis nemesis
CGCGCACACGCACACACGCACACACGCACACACGCACACACACACACACACACACATTCTATACATATATTTAATAAAACTGTATTCTAGTGTAATATCGCCACATCTTTACAAAACGTGAAGAAAAAGTCTTGTATTTTTTGGCTCACGCATTATGTTTTGATCGTACATACATCATTCAAAATAAATAAATAAACTACTATCTAGAACCATATATATGAATGAAGTATCACAAACTTTATCTAATTACAAACAATTAAGACGTTCGTATTGGAGTTTATTCTTGTTTAAGAAACATAATATCATACCAAAAGTTTAGGAGTTAGATATTACCAACTTTCATGCGGTTGCCACTTGCTTGTAAAGACGTCTGAAGCAGAAGTTCAATCGCACTTTAAACGAGTTAATCCTCTTTTAATAAGTGTTGATGCTCGCCTCACTGTGATCTCACGAATCTCATTTCTCTGTGTTAACTAGACGACTTCTACTTTTAACTTAATTATTTTGGCTTTAAACTTTCAAGGCTTTCTAAGTTTATTAAAAACAATTTATATTTTATACTTTAGTTTTTATTTTTTGTATATCTAAGATAATCACAATGTGGTATAACTTTTTTTAGAAGAAGGCGTTACTTTGCGAAAATCCACACTTAAATCAAAATAAAATTATTTAATTTGCAATGTTTCTAAAAATATGTACCTATACGTCTTATGGCGTGACCAAATAGGAAAAACAGTGCATTATGAATGAATTGGACTTAGTGGAAGCTAAAGACGCTAAATATATCTCCACCACTAAATTCAACTTCGACTGCACACCACAATGTTTTTGCTCGACCTTCATGGAATGTAGTCGAATTTTTCTGTTTACTCTTCAGTTACGAAGCGAAACGTATGTTGAGTTTTTATTAGTGTGTGTATTGTTGGTGCGAATAAAACAGTTTGGTGGTTGTGTTGTGTGAAGCTGGACATATTTGGGGTCTTTGGCTTCCGATACGTCCAATTCATTCATAGCGCAGTGTTTTTGCAACGAAATCACACTTATACATTTTTTTGGCGGAACATTGTAAAATCAAATCATTTTATTTGGTTTAGTATTAAAATCATTTTACGTATGGTGCAAGTTATGTTTGTTAATATTTGCCGTTGTGGTTATTCATAGAGTTTCTCAAATTGTACATTTCAATATTTATGATGATTTCTCTACAATTTTATTCCGGAAACTAGCAAAAAGTAATTTGAAACAGCTTTTATGGGGTAAATAAATAAAACAATCAAATACTTAACATAAATAGAAAGCGCTGAGGTAATCGAAAAAAAATTAAACCGAAATAAAATAAAACGTTTACGGACATGACACACGATTATGGTTATTTTATACTCTAATGTTTGGACTTCACAATTCATTTTATACACATCGTAAAGTAGCGTCGATTGAGTTAATCTTGACGAAATCGTTTTTACGGTTCCCCCAATTTCTGTTACGGTTTATTTTACCCGGCGGTATCATCTTCAGAAAATTGTTTCTCGTAACACTTCTGGCACACGAAAAGAAACAACGAATTGCCAATCTGTGTGTATGCATACTCGAAACAGTTTTAAGTTCCCTGAAATATTTTATAAGCATCAGACGGAAAATTTTAAAACAAAAAGAAAACACATTTTTGCTTTCTTTTTCAGAAAATAAATAAATAAATGAAATAATTAAAAATATGCTAACACGTACGTTTGCAACATTTTATGTTCTTTAAAATACTATATTGTATAATATTACTTTAATAAATATTACTTTTTTTTGCGTGTTTGTTGCAGGATTTAGCCGAGTAATCCTAACCAACGGATTTTGATGATTCTTTTTTAGAAAGATAAGTAGTGATACAGAGGTGGTCGCATATTAGTTTTATCATACATAGCTAGTGGTTTTTGAGTTATACTTCATCGTGAATAAATTGCATGTTTCTTATGTGCTCATTCTTTTGTGCTTTATTTTACAATAAATCTAGATTTAAAATCTTACAAGCTATATACTAACTAATATGATATCTTAATATTACATAGGAAACCTAATAACCATAAAATTTAAATGTGAGCTTGCGACATAGTTTAAAAGCATATTTGATTAATCAGCTTATCACTCAAGAGCTTAGTTTTGTTGTACATGACTGAAACTTTATTTAAGTGCAAACTTTAACATGTTGCTCACTATCTTACGTCCTCGTTGTATTTCATAAGCTCTACGTAAAAGCATGATCAAGTTCTTTTATGAAAAAGGAGAGATGTTGGATTTTCGATTACATTTTAATAAGAAATTTCGTACAATGACTGCCCATATATACTCAACCAGCTGACCCGGCAAACTTCATTAACTTGGCACTCAATACTCTTTGCCTGTCCTACAACGGCCTTATATATAAATAGTATATTCACATAATATGTACTATCTCACCCGGCAGACGTTGTTCTGCTATTTTTTAATGTGATTTTAGTAATGTGGTTTTTGACTTATACTTCATAGTGAATAAACTACTTATTTCTCTTGGTTTGACTTATTATAATAAAAAAATAGACATTTTTAAGTGTAACTAAAAACTAGTAGTAGGATATTCATAAAATTTATGTAGGACCATTTTGAAAACATTTCTATCTTTTGAAAAATTGAACCTAATGAAATAGTCTGTTTTTGAAGTTTTACTGCTCTTAAATTATTGTTTCTTATCATAACAACGGTGCCGAAGTTTACGCTTTGTTTCATTGTTTGTTGTATTGTTTATGGCATTGTTATCATTGACCAAGTCGTTAGTCGAGTGGCTAGCGTATACGCCTAACTACACTGACCAACAGGGAGGCTCGCGTTCGATTCCCGACCGCATTTGTATGATGAACATTTAGATATATGTATTTCCGGGTCTGAGTGTTCATTTAATCTTTTCTGGCATTTTTAAAAATATTTCTTTGTGTTCGAGTCATTAAAAAAACGCAAGCAACGCAATTATTTTATTCATGTTGTGTAACTTGTCCAGGAACGTTTATTTATTTAACTTATCATTTCATATCATTAAAAAAAAACATTTAACTACACACATTACAACAAGAATGAGAATAAGGAAAACGATGTTACGAAAAACTAGTATATATATGTTTAGTTAAAATATATTTGCTTTAACATAGATTTTGAGGTACCCCCTATTTTTAATAGCTTTGATTCTTTCAGAAACGATGCACTTACCAATAAAGTACTTTTTGTGTTTATACAGTTATCTATAAGTCTTACAAATAGATCTCTTCGTGAATAGGTACTTTCTTAGACGATATGCTTCTAGTACAAAATGGGAAAAACGCAAATCCTTGCGGAAAGCTCTTTTCAGCTTAAACATTAATAATGACTAATGGTTGCCCATTGGTCGAAATTCGACCATAATAAATTTTAATATCTTGTTGATAAGAACCCCATCTTCATTTCTCAATACCAACTACTTTGTTTCCAAACTTTTTAGTGCGCCAACTGTGATCTTTTATTAGTATCACCAATATATTTTTTGTGTGTGTCAAATGCATGGTGGTGTGGCCCACACCACCGTGTGGGTAATGGTTTCTTTATTGATTTAATGTACTTTATAAGCCTCCTAAACCACGATCAAAACCAAAAAAACATATTTACAAACAAAACTATTAACAAAAACATAAGAAAGAAAACAGTACCACAAATTCTCTACATAGCAAGCTTTAATGTAAGAACATTACTATCAGATAGTAGAGTAGAAGAACTAAGACACGCTGTTATGTCAATAAAATGGGACATTATAGGTTTATGTGAGATTAGAAAGGAAAAAGAATCAATAGAAGAATACAAAGATTTTATTCTATTTCACTTGCCTGGAACGAACGGAAGAAATGGAGTAGGATTCTTGGTGAAAAAACATTTAAAACATAATATGATAAATGCCAAAAGTTTCTTGGACCGCGTGGCTTTGCTTGAATTACAAATATCTGACAACTCTATCTGGTAATTTATCCAAGCATACGCCCCCACGGAACAATGCACTGAAGAAGATATAGAGCTATTTTATACAACATTACAATCCGCTCCAGACTCTATTCATACAAAAAATATAATCTTGCTTGGAGACTTCAACGCAAAAATAGGGAAGGCTGGAAAAAATGAAAGTAAGATTATAGGGAAATACGCACACGGAAAAAGAAGCCCACACAATCAAAGATTAGTAGAGTTTGCAATTGAAAATAACTATTACTTTGTGAATAGTATGTTCCCATGCAAACCACACAAAAAATGGACATGACGATCACCAAACAACCATCATTTCAATGAAATTGACTACATAATAACAAACCAACCTACCAATATAAAAAATTCGATATAATAAACAACTTGAACTTCAGCTCTGATCACAGGATGATTAGATGTGAGTTATTTTTAACTTCAAGGCCACAAAGAAAAAAAATAAAATCAGATGGATATATTAGATCTACACTGAATATCTCGGAAAAAGACGCCAAACGTTGGGAAAATAAATTTATGGAAACAATCAATACACATACGGCAGTACAAAATCAATATGACAAGCTAGAAGTAGATTTACAAAGTTTCGCAAAACAACTGCCTCAAAAAAGGAGACATACAAATAATTATCTAAACGAAGAATCTAAAGCTCTATTACAACAAAGGAAAGAATTATATACGATGAAGAGAACTAAAGCAGTAAAAAGCGAGATAACAAGAATAAGCAAACAAATTAATAGAAATATTGAACAACAAAAAAGGGCAATACGACAGACCACCTTCGAAAAATTTATAAAAAAAACGGGGGGCCTACGTAAAGCATATAAATAGTTAAGTGACAAATCTGAATGGACAGGAAATCTGAAGAATAAACAGGGAACAACACTAACAAAACGTCCTGATATTTTAAACGAAGCCACACAATTCTACAAAAGCTCTATACTGACGTAGATAACACACTATACTCTCTCTCTTACATGAAATCGAAGGAGTCAAACGAGGAAAACGTAAGCCAAGAGATACCAACAATTCATACTTCAGAGATCGAGTACGCAATAAAATCACAAAAAAACGACAAGACTCCAGGGAGCGACAATATTACTAATGAGTCACTTAAAACTCTATCCACCTCACTATTAAAACCTCTACAAGTTTTGTTTAATAACATCCTTAGAACTGAAACCACCCCAGACCAGTGGTCGAAATCCACAATAATTCTATTGTTCAAAAAGGGAGATAGAAATAATATAAGCAACTACAGACCTATCAGTCTTATGTCAAAGCTATACAAATTTTTCTCTAAGATCATATTGAACAGAATAACAGGAACTCTAGATGAACACCAACCGCGCGAACAAGCAGGCTTTCGGAAAGGATACGCGACAGTAGACCACATTCAAACTGTGACACAAGTTATAGAGAAAGCAAAAGAGTATGGAAAGACAATATATATGTGCTTTATAGACTACACAAAGGCATTCGACTCTCTATACTTCGAAGCTATATGGACAGCACTTGCAGCACAAGGTATCAACCAAAAATATGTAAACATTATAAAAAACAAATATACAAAAAGTCTTGCAAAAGTACGCCTAGAAAGCGAAGGTGTAGAGTTTCCAATAAAAAAGGGAGTCAGACAGGGTGACCCGCTCTCACCGAATTATTCACAGCAGTGCTCGAATCTGTATTCAGACGCCTAGACTGGGAAACAAAAGGAATACGAATAGATGGAGAACAACTGAACCACTTACGTTTCGCGGATGACATAGTGATCTTTGCACAATGCCCCATGGAATTGGAGAGTATGTTGAATGAACTGGCAAGGTAAAGCCAAAAGGCAGGTCTATATATGAACTCGTTGAAAACCAAGATCCTAACCAATGGAACCCGCCAAGACATTATGGTACAAAAAGAAAAAATCGAATATGTTAAAGAATATATATACCTAGCACAACTCGTAACGTTCGAAAACAACAATACAGGGAAAGAAATAGAAAGAAGGATAACTCTAGCCTGGAAAAAAATACTGGGGACTAAGGGAAATAATGAAGAACAACGAAATTCATATAAATATAAAGAAAAAACTCTACGAAATAACAATATTGCCTTGCCTAACATATGGATGCCAGACGTGGTCACTGAGAAAACAAGATGAAGATAGAGTGGCCATCTATCAACGTAAGATGGAAAGAAGTATGCTTGGTCTAAAATGATCGGATAAGGTCAGCAATATCAACATCAGAAAAAAATCTAAAATGACGGATGTAAGGAAAAGAACAAGACTACTAAAGTGGCACTGGGCAGGACACATATGTAGGAGGAATAATACCAGATGGACAAAACGTTTAACACAATGGGTACCAAGAGACACGAAAAGGAAAAGAGGACGACCAAGCAAGAGATGGAATGACATCTTCAAACAGAGACTGGGACCCTTATGGATGCGAGAGGCCCGGCAACGTGTTACATGGAAAGGCTTAGGAGAGGCCTACGCCAATGAGGCGACTACTACTAATACTTAAAATAACTTTTTACATAAAATATTATTGTCAAAATAGTTAAATATAATTATAATTAAATGTTATAGTTAAAAATATTTTTAGTGATTTAGAGTAGATACAACAAATAGTATTTTAAGGTAAATTCATAATAAGCATTAGTAACATAGATTATAAGATTTAAAATGTAAGTTGTAGTAGAAATAAAGGCTATATTTATTTTTATTTTGTAAGCATTGTTATTGAAAATATTAGCGTTCTGCACTTCTCCTACACATCAACTATAAATGTGCTAAATTTTATGCTCCTGCGTCCGCGCAAATTTCGTAAAAAGGGATCCAAAATTTTGGCATCACATATTAATACATAGATGTACTACAAATAGATCACTTAGTGTATCGGTTCTATCTTAGATAAGATGCTTCTATTATAAAAAGAAAAAAAAAAGTGCAAATCCTTTTACAGCTTAAACATTAATAATGATATTACATTTTGTATCGTCCATTACATCTAAAATGGTCAGTAAATGAGTGTACCTTTTTGAGATAACGTCGACGCCGGCGAAATCATTTCCGTCGTGTCCATCAAGTGGCGCGGCTGTCCGGTAGTATGTATACATCTACTAATGAGTTTTCAAACTATTCAAAACGCTGCTAGATTTCTTGACCGTTATTGATTTGGTTGAAACAATGTTTGTTTTACTTGTATAGTTTATAACATTCGTCGTTGGCACATGATGGAAGTCATTTGTATTTTTTGCTTGTAATCTATGCGGTCTTTCTTTTTCAGCAAAAAGAAAGTTAGGTTTTTCCAATTTTCGAATAAAAAAAAAACGTTGCTCGGGATTGGATATGTGCCCGGTTGGTGATAGGCTGCCACCAAGTTGTGGAACTTAGTGTCTTCGGATAGTCGTGGGTGCTCTGCTTGTGCATCTACCTACCTCTTCGGGGATAGGGGCGTGAATATACCGTTAAAAAAGTATAGTTACTGTGTAAAGCAAAGTGTAGTTACTTGAACCTCGCTTGATGGAAAGCTTAGGTAGAGTCTAAAGTAGAGTTGTATTCAGCGAGAAGGAGCCTATTTCATTGAACACACTTTTTTTGAATATTTTTTTATAAGGTCCTACGTATTTATTATATTTTACAAGAATCTGGATGTATTTGTACAGTGTCTTCGAGACTATGTTAAAAAATATGAGCGTGATGTTATGTTCCACATTTCCATAATACGCTTTATTCTTTTTTTTGCTACATTTAAGCCAATCGGTTTTTAATAGAACTTGCAGGGTTTTCCAACTTAATTTAAATAAATCTACTTAATTTATCAGTCAGTTTTTAGTTCGTATATACTGATGGACTCCGTTTGTAAAAAAAAAACAATATGAAAAAGTTCGAATGCTATTTCAAATTGTATCCCACCAGTCGATGATGGAAAAAACAGATTTTTCACTATTATATTTAATATTCACCACGTCGATAAACTAAATATCACACACATCAATACATACATATCTTCACACCAAGTCCCTTACGGGGAAGGCAGAGAGTATCGAGTGCCAGATCTCACGATCCTGACAAACCTGTCTTGCTTCCTTCACATTCATTACCCTTTTCATACAAACACGCCGGTTTCGGAGACTCTTGATAATTCTAAATATATTTGATATTTTCCATCGACGGCGTTTGGTAAAACTTCCAAATATTCATATTTTTAAATGAAGAAACACTTGTACTGTTTTACGTATCACTAAATATCACATTTGTAGTGTTATGCAAGCGTTTGTAGAACATAGTCATTAAATCTTGTTTTTGGGAACTGTGATACGTAAAACAGTACAAGTGTTTCTTCATTTAAAAATATGAATTCTAAATATCACACTTTGCGAAATCAATTAAATTTGTCATACTCTGTAGCAAATGAACCCTAATAAGTATCGATCAATTACATTTTAAAATAGGAATTCGACGCATATAATATTCTTATGCGGCTTACATAAGATAATGAAATTGTTTGCAATGAATATTGCTCTGCCAGTGAGCATATCCTCCAGCAGCCCTACCTGTAGCTAGTTTTTGGGAACTTTCTTTTGATTTTTCATGAAAATTATGGCAGTAATGCTTATTGAATTGTACGTAAAAATATTTTTAGTAGACGGTAGTTTTGAATATTATGGAAACCACAGTCATGGCGCATAATTTCGTAATTTTACCTAAGTACACTTGTTAGTCGCATGGAAGGTTATATGTGTTAGATGAACAATATTTTAAGATTTTTGATAGTAAATTAATGATTATATCTTGAAATACTACATAAACTGAACCCAACCCAGAAATAAGAAAATTAAATGCTTGTATTACGGGTCAATCAACTTTTATGGCAATACTTAAATAGATATTTTCTAGAATTAACTTATGAAACATATCCTGATGCAGAAATGTAGACATCTAGATGTTCATGACACAAATGTCTGCCCCCTTCGAAAATCAAACCCAAGCCTCGCAGTTAGTCGTAGTTAGTCATATACTCTAACTCCTCGACCAATGAATAGCTGTTATAATGGATCGGTACTTATCAGTGTGGTCTGATGCCGGACATGACAACATTAAATCATAAATGGCCAGTAAGTGAGTGTATCGTTTTAAGATAGCGTTGATGCCAACGAAATCATTTCCGTAATGTCAATCATATATCGCGGTTGTACAATAAGTTGAGATAATAAAGTATTAAGTTTTCAAGCTATTAAAAGAAAAACTAGATTTACATAAAAAATGAAAATAATCTTACCAAAGTTTTCAAAATTTCGATGTTATAAACTTATAATGCTTTATGCAAATCATTTTGTTTTCCACGTGAGTCTACGTTGAGGGTTTTTAATATAATTATGTATTTAATATTTTACTTAATTGTTCAAACATTGACCGTCTTATTAATAAACATGGACTAACATAGGAATAAAATTAAGAGTATATTTAAGACTATATCACATTGTAATAAAGACTGTAATACTAGGTTGAACCTTGGAGTACTTTACTCCGTGTTTATTAATAAGATCGTTAAAATTCAAACTGACAATAATTATCGTTAGCAATGATCCTAGTTTTCACAAGAGAAACCTGGGGCATTAAAAGTTTCAAACTATCGTCAAAAGTTACTAGATACGTGGCTATTGATGTAAAAGCACGGTATTTTTGGAAAACACGACTCACAGTGATGGGATTACTACCGTGCTATTTTCTTTTTACCGTGTTGTATTTTGAACCGCAATTAACAGAGTAGGTGCATTTTGTACATGTAAAAAAATAGCAGTTTATTCATGAAATAAAAACATACTGCGTGTAAGTGCAGAAATTTTATTGAATCAGGCGTTACTACTTACTCTGCGGAAGTCCATTATGCGAGTAACAGATGTAAAATAAGCCTTTATTTTGCTAACTCCGTGGAACCCATGCATATTGAAGCGAAAAGTCTTCCAAATGGCCCAATATGTGATAAGCCTAACGAACTTTTCCACCGTTCACCACCGCAACTAGACCATGAATAAAGTCAAAGCTCGGGAAACAATCCAACGTGTCATGTCCGTCACATATGATAACTCTACCTATTGCTCCTACCCCCACCGCCACCAGATTAGCCTAGATGCTTGATGATGATCTACAATTGTGCAATTCCGAAGACATATTTACCTCGCACAACACATTTGTGGAATCAGTTACCGTATTCCCAAACAATTATGACTTAGGGACCTTCAAGAAAAGAGCGTACTCCTTCCTTAAAGGTCGGCAACGCATCTGTTACATTCCTAGCGTTGCGGATGCCCGTGGGCGGAGGTGATCACTTTCCGTCAGGTGACCTACTTGCTCGTTTGCTTCCTCTTGTATATAAAAAAAAGACTAGAATAGTTAGCGACAAGGTTAGTGAGAGACGTGGCAAGTTGGTTTATATCAAGAGTGCAGACTGAATTCGTGATCTGTGGGGCTGTTCCGTATCTTTTTAGTGATGATCACTGGGTAAAGTGTACATCAAATAGCTGTCAAATGACGTGTTTTGTATTTACTATTCCCATTGTATTTCTGTTGGTCACTGGAGATAGCAAATATAAAACACGTCGTTTGACAGCTATTTTATGTTCTCTTTACTCAGTGATCATCACAAAAAAGATACAGAATCAGGGGGCTGGTCGCTGATTGTACATTTGTGGTAGATTTTCATTTCTGAGAAACTCTCCAAATATCATAAAAGTATTTCTAATGTTATAAGTATAAGCATTTTTTTTTACTGTAAATAATAAATATACTTCAGATCTTAAAAATAATGTTAGAGTACAACTGGCGCTGTTATACAATAACACGGTACTTACAGACAACCAACATTATTATAATTTAAAAAAAATATAATTACTAAGTAGTGGACGACTTTATTAAGGACTAAGTTGTAGTTGTTAATATGCATTCAATTTGCGTAGTCGTAGAAGGTAAGATAAGAATTTAGGTGGACTCAGCGAGATAGTGCTCTTTTATTTTTTTAACGAAAGTATATTTTCAGCTCTCTATATGGATAGCCGTAGTTAATTCCATAGCCTAGCTAATGATTTGTTATAAAAATATATCAAATGACATGGGATCTCCATTTTTATGTACCTTAATATCAAACGCGAAATGTATTAGAAGCCATCAATGAACGTACTTCCGGCCCGCTGTCTTACAAAATTGGTTACACATAGATTACATACTTAATTTTTTTATTTTATAATCAACAAACTGTTGTGAACTAGGTTCATGTTAAAAAATCATAAATACCTCTTAAATAAATAAATAATTATTGGATAGGTTACACAAATTGAATCTAACCCCAGAGTAAGTAAGTAATATGCTTGTGTTATGAGTGTAATACTAATATATAGAAATACTTAAATAGATACCAGAATAAATTTAATAAACACCCAGGCCTGGAAATGTAGACATCTAAATGTTCATCACACAAATGCCTGCCCCCGTCGGGAATCGAATTCGAGCCTCGCGGTTGGTCAATGTAGTTAGGCGTGTACGCTAACCACTCAACCAACGAGGCGGAAAATTGTTTTGAAAAATTTATAATGTAATTGATTCAAGAAAGGTAAACCTCTGCACATAATGAGACTAGGTTACATAACATAAAATACATTACACATTATATTACATAAAAATGTTAACATATAAACCTAACAAAAAAACAAAACATCTAATAATTCTTCCAAAAACTTCGTGTCACGTCTTAAAGTACAAATGTGTGAAAATATTGGCGTGAAAGCACTCGGGTACACGATTCTACTTCATTCCCTGCCAGTGTCTGAGTGCAAAGGCGTGTCGAGTTGCCGGACGGAGCCGGTCCGTGAAAATTCAGCGCCGGAAAATATGGCCGCTGATGGAACCTTAATGTTTCCGACTTGGCCCGGCTACTTGCGGTCAGCGACAGCCTTCGAAAGCTATACCGCTTATACCAAATTGCGTTTTGTTTAAGCACCTCACCTAGCGCTTCTTCTGCAATTTGTGGGTGTGGTAAAATGTTTTTAGAAAACTTTAATGCTTTCTCATATAGGTTTTTTGAAAATGCAGTTATTGAAGTCAAAAACATGAGTAATTATCTTACAACCAACATATTAAAGTTTCATTTGCAAGAAATAAATAACTAAGAAAACATTATTTCATTTGTGAGGCTCGGTTTCGATTCCCAATATGATCAGATATTTGTATGAGAAATATTTTTTGGGTGGTGTTTGTAAAATGCATTACGGTATTTATTTAAGTATTTCTTTGTATTTGTCTCAAAACACGAGTCTACGCAATTTTTTTTATTATAATGGAAGGCAAACAAGCAGATGGATTTCGGATAAGGTATTCACGCCACCTAGAGATACCAAAGGTGGTAATGGTGCGTTGCCAACCTGAGGCCGAGATGTTAGGCCTCGAGCAAAAGTAAGTTTGGGGTTGGAATTCTTGTAATTTGTATAGAAATATCTATTTTTTTTTCATAACAGGTGTATTAGTATTTAGTTTGTCATGTTTTTGTACTGTACTCTCAAAAAATTCTATGATTTTAAAAATCTTACAAGCTATGTACTAACTGATATAAGATCTTAATATTACATAAAAAATCTAATAACCATAAAACTTTAATGTGAGGTTGCGACATAGTTTAAAAGCATATTTGATTAATCAGCTTATCACTCAAGAGCTTAGTTTTGTTGTACATGACTGAAACTTTATTTAAGTGCAAACTTTAACATGTTGCTCACTATCTTACGTCCTCGTTGTATTTCATAAGCTCTACATAAAAGCATGATCAAGTTCTTTGACGTAAAAGCAGAGACGTCGGATTCACGATTCCGACATTAAAATAAGAAATTTCATAAAATGACTACCCATATATACGAAACTAGCTGGGCCGGCAAACTAAATTAACTTAATGGCACTCAATATTTTATGCCTGTCTTGCAACCGCACTTGGCGTAAAAATATGTATGTATATAAGTAAGATGATTTTATATTCAAATGTTTCTATATTCACGATTTCATTGAGTTTGTCATATTTGAAACTTCTAATCTACAATACTTATGACATGTAACTTATTGATCTATAAAGCACATAGATAATACAAATTACAAAACAACTTAAATCTTACTACGCGTTAATGAATTGTAACTCAATTCACATTTTGACTTTTCCTTCCTTCCTACAGAAACCTCTTCAATAAGCGGGATAAAAATTAGCCTATAACCTTCCTCCAAATTTCGTTACGATTGACATGAATCGCGGTTATGATACAGGCAGACAAAAATGATCAAAATATGTTCTGCTGATCCCTTTTAGTCGCCTATACCTTTTTTATGATATTGGAAGGCAAACAAGGGGACGGAATTTCTAATGGAAAGAAATTCAAGCCACCTAGAGACACCAAAGGTGGTAACTGTGCGTTTCCAACCTGAGGCCGGTATCTTAGGCCTAGAGCTAAAGTAAGTTTACTGGCTATCTTACCGTCCGAACCGGAACACGACAACGGTAAGCATTGACGTTATTGCGGCAGGAATATGCAAGGCGGTGGTACCAATCCGGACGAGTCGCTGCGAAGCTCTACCACCTAGTCAGATGTTACGGTTTTAGTGACAGTAAGCCTATGCTCGCCTTTTACGAGCTGCCAGGCATAGGATGGCAGATGGTTTGTTCTGCAAAGGAGCCCGGACTAACACGGGGAAAAATTGTTGTATTATTACAAATATATGTGTTCTAGTGAGTAAGATTTTAGAATACAAAATATGAGGTATTTATTACAAACGAAAAAAAAAACTTGTTTTGGTCCGGGTCCGCTGAGTAGAATTGACCATCTTCCATTCCACCAGCCAGCTCGTAAGAGGCGAGCAAAGGTTAAAAAATGGGGCCAACAAGACTTCTGATGTTTGAGTACTGTGCAGCAAACTTTGGATCCCGCGTTGGTATCCGCCATCTTACCTATTCCTGTCGCTATAATGACCTATCATGATTTGGCCCCGAAGATAGGGTAACCGGTAGATTTACACAATAGGCCTAACATTTTCAGAAACTGCACAGCGACGCACCTGTAACATCTATAGTGTTTATAGCCCACGGTTTTGTCTTACCATCAATAGAGAAGTACTCGGCTCTACTCGGTTTGCTGACCTCTCACATAAGATAAACCTAATATAACGTCACACATAAATAAAAAAAGATCATCTCCAGGATTTAGTCAAAAACTATATAAAGAGGGCTAAACATAATTTATTATTTTATATGCATTTCATATTTTTTTTATGTATAGCTCTTAATATACTGTAAAATTGACCAGTTTGGTTTTACAGAAATTGGTAAAGATCAAGATCAAAAAGATTCCACCCAATGCCGACTACAGAAACGAAGACTGTCTAAAGAATTGAGTTTGGAGTTGACATCGGGATTTTTTATCATCCGAGTGTCAGCTGATAGTTACAGTGCTTATTTCCTACACATATTGCTATATTTAATTCCAGTACCGTTGTACATATTCAACGAGATACTTATTTAACAGACAATACTTTAAAATATAAAAAATAATAAACAAATATTTTAATGCCCTGTGCTTCGAATAAAATTTTACAAATTATGTATAAATAAAAAAATCACCTTAGGATTTGTACCTGAATTCTGTCGTCTCAAGCCAAAGAAAGTTCGAACCGTTTTAACAATTAAAAATTCCACCACAGGATCTGAATCACAACTCATATGGTTAGAGCATTCGTCAGCTTGATACTCGTACGAAAGGGTTCAAATCCTGAGTTAATTTTTTTAATGTTTGGAAAAAGTACAAAAAATGATACAAATTATTTGCAAACACTTGTACTTTCCACAATATATTTTTATTTTTATCGTTTAGCCACCCAGTTTCTATATACAAGCATCATTAGGGCAAATCACAATATTGTTAGAATAAAACACACTTTACTTAATACTGTTTGAAGCGAAATTTCATCATTATTTATTCTAGTTTGTATGCTTCTTATCGTCGGTGCTTGGTGGATTTTCATTCTTGATACAATTTATTTACAAACAATTGTACTTTCCACAATATATTAATTTTATTTTTATAGTTTTGCCAATCGGTTTCGCTATACAAGCATCATAAAGGCTATATAACAATATTGAATAAGAAGAATAGAAAGTAGAAAAAATAATGATGAAATTTTGCTTCAAACAGTATTAAGTAAAGTGTGTTTTATTCTAAAATATATACGTATACTTTACTTCCAGGAAGTTTATTAGAACCCTAGAACTTTGTACAGACCCTTATGTAATGACACCTTTGGGCATCTCTTACGCCCAACAAACGTCCCGTGAAATTGAAACGGTCTGCCTTTCCGGAAAAACGTAACGCTAGTTTGCTCCTTACGATACCCTTAATGCTTCATCAAGAGCTGAGTTCGACTTACGGAATATATTTAACCTTAAACTTAAGAATATTATTACTTAAATTACATTATAGGCTATTTGTCGTAAGAGAGTGGCATAGTTTAAGCTCTAAGGTGGTTTTGCTTAAACGTCCTCGCCACTGTAGTGATTCGCTTAGGAGGAAATTATTAGATTCGTATCAAACAAAAACACACGTGGAGTTGCTTGACCGCCAACGCCTGACCACTGGGCCACAAAGTTGATTACAACCTACCTTTCCTTTTCTTCTGTGACACTGGAAACAGAGAGATATCTTGATTTGAAGTATAGTTAAACACACGTGGATTTTAAGTATAGTTAAAATCAAGATATCTCTCTGTTTCCAGTGTCACAAAAGAAAAGGAAAGGTAGGTTGTAATCGACTTCGTGGCCTAGTGGTGCGGTGTTGGCGGTCAAGCGACTCAACGCGTGTTCTTTTTTGAAATTTTCTAATAAAATTATCATTGTTTAGGATTGCGATTATTAATGTCTATAGACTATAGTTTGGGCACCTATAACATTGTAGGGTTAAGTAGTAGGTTGATCGTGGGGGCCCTGGTTTTGTACCCCTGCCAACCTCTTCGGAGATACAGGCGTGATGATACTTGTTATCGGTAGTACAAATGAAATAAAATTTATTTATTTGCTGAATTTGTGTGTTAGAATCTGTTACAAAAGATATTTGTTAATAACATAGTCTACCACATAGTGATGTGCAAATATTTTTAAAATTATACAAATTGATTTTTTAGATTTATAACTTATGTTTTAATATTTGAACAAAATTTTAAATATGATTAAGTTCAACCCTAACTACCATAAGCTACTACCGTTACCGTGGCTAGTCAGGAGAAGAAAGGAATAAAAAAAACTCCCGTCAACCAGGATTCTGTATTATCAGTAATTGTTATGGGTTATTTAATTTTAAGATCGAACTCCATTAAAGAAAATGGACCAACTGCTTTCCTACCTAGCAGCAAGAGAAAACCATCGATTTTTGTCAACAATACCGCGACCGTGAGTTCTACATAACCATAAACCTATTCAGTTATCGATTTGATAAAATATTTTCTCCGAGTTAGTTCGGGCTCCTTTTCAGAATAGGCCATCTGCCTTCCTGCCAGGCAGCTCGCAAAAGGCGAGCATAGGCTTACCGACACAATCACCATGACATCTGACTAGGTGGTAGAGTTTCGCAGCGACTCATCCGGATAGGTTCCACCGCCTTACCTATTCCCGCTGCCACAACGTCACGACGTGTTCCGGTTCAGAGAGTAAGGTAGCCGGTAAACTTACTTTTACTCGAAGCCTAACATCCCGGTCTCAGGTTGGCATAGCACCATTACCACCTTAGGTGTCTCTAGGCGGCGTGAATTTCTTACCATCGGGAAATCCGTCTGCTTGTTTGCCTTCCAATATCATTAAAAAAAGTTTAATAGTGTTCTATTGCTCTTTAACAAATTACGGGGTCATATGTAATGAACACACTTTCGATCTATCAGAATTAGAAGACCTTTCTCCTGTCACTTGTGTGATCGATGTGCGGAAATGGAGACGATATTTTTCTAAGAGCATGTGATGTGTCGAAGAATCGGCACTTCATCACAACATGTCATGATACTATCGGTTTAATAACACGATTTGATGCAATTCTGATTTTAAACATTACATATTCCTTACGTGTTATAATTAAAATAAGAATTTAACCAACGAAATACGGAGAAAGTCCTTAATTCTAGGCGTATATTTTTTTATGTAAAACCACGCATAGCTTTTTATAAAGAAGACATTTTGATAGTTTTTTTTTGTTAGAAAAAGTGAAACTGCCAAAAGGCAAACATTTAGATATTAAAAAAATCCAAACCAAAAATTATGAAAACAATAACTTGTTCACCTATTTTATTTTTTTGATTAGATTAAACCATATACTATTTTTGATAATGCTTAGAAAATAGAGTATAATATATTCAAATAAACCCATTTGTATATTGAAATTAAATTCCATTTCTAAGGGTACGAAAATAAGTGACTTCTGTTTGTTTACCCTATGACTTTCATGTATGACTACATAATATAACATTTTAATAGAGCAGTTACAATTTAATATTTTGTAGGTAGGATATACACAACATATCCATAGAGAAATTGGGTAGCTATTTTAATGATTTAAGTCTCAATGACAAGTTGTCAATGAAATAAATGTTTGACTTACGTTATGTTTTTTTTTTATCTAAGCACGATATTTAAGAGCTTAAAGAATATTTACAAAAATTTAATAAATCAAATGAAATGTATACTTTTCTAAGTTACTAATGTTATGTTCCGGATTAGAACTGCCGTGCCATCGCCAAACTCACTCAAAGAGTCTTACTATGGCTAAATTACGTTGAGGACGCATTATTTAATGTCTATGAGGCGTGTGTTTTTTACCGTCAGTTAAATCTGTCTATTTGTCTGACTTCTCACACTAAAAAGATACAATTTATTTGAAGAAAACTATCAATGTTTTTAACACAATAGTACAATTACACCGATTGCCGACGATGGAAAAAATACTCTGCAATTTACATTAGATACATAAGTGCTACACAAAAACGTCTAGAACATTTATTTTTTCCTTTCAAAGTAAATAGTACGAGATAATGCTTTTTCTTTCTCCTGCACTCATCCGCTCAGAATAATTTATTACAAAGAGGATTTTAAAAACACGCGTCGGGCGAGCACCGCGGCGCTGCGCCTTAAGCGTGTAAGACTTTAAGAATGTGTGAGAATTATACCACACGTAGGTTTACGCGAAGGAAAAAATAGTGGCCATATTGTTAATACATGCTAAGCCAGCTTTTTGAAAATATTTTTCTATAAAACAAGCGTTCCTTTAGACCACACAGTGAAGATGTGTTCCCTCCACAAGTATAATATCTTTAAATTTAATGGTGATGGAGATATACTACAATCCGTCTGATTTATTATCTGTATTTGTACCTCTTCCTGGCTTAATAAGATGGCAATCTTGTCATTTTATTACATTGAGCTCTAAGTATATGGACATGAAACACCTTCGAAAAAAACTTGCCGTCGGCTACTAAATATGGCTGCCATTTTGACATTATAAGACTGTCCAAAAAAAGTAAAGTACCGATATCGATTCATTACTTACTTTGTGCTACTCAATTGGCTTATACCTAAGTAGGGAAACGTAATTAAACGAAAGAAAGAATATTTGTTTACTTTTCACGAACACGTTTTTTTTACATTGTGGCGTGCTAATATGTCTATTCCTTATATACGTTAACTCTTTATATTTATTACAAGATTGATCAGATTGCATTACCACTTTCTTTACTTTTAAGTGAGCACTTAAAAGAATTCTTATTAAGCTAGACTGTGATTGATATTTTCAGTGGCAATGGTATACATTCATATCTTGTCCAAATATTCTTTTCTCGAAACGTAAAATAAAATATCGACAATTGTACTAGTACATCACTAAAAAAAATTGAACACTAAATATGGATTCTTGCAAACATGAGAACTGTCATGACGTCACTTTAATTCGACGCCAAAATGAGCATAGACAAAAATGTCGTTATCTCTTTCGGCGTACATAATATCAAGATTTGTTAAAAAAGACAAAGAGAGTTATATGGCGAATCCAACGGTATTTGTACAACTAAATTTGCTATAGAACATTGTTGCACTTCTTTGTATATTCCTATTTCTATGTGCTGAATCGATTGATGTGATTTTTTGGATATTTACTTAAGTACAATGACGAAGAAATGTTGATGGTGGAGAAATAATGACACAGAAATTTATTTATACTAGTGGTCGCCCGTTGGTCGAAATTCGACCATAATAAATTTTAATATCTTTTTATTAAGAACGCCATCTTCATTTCTCAAGACCAACTACTTTGTTCCTAAACTTTTTGGTGCGCCATCTGTGATCTTTTATCGATATCATCAATATAATATTTGTTTGTGTGTGTCAAATGCATGGTAGTGTGGGTAATGTTTTATTTATTGAGTTAATGTATTTTATAAGCATTATTATTGAAAAATATTAGCACTGCTCTTACACATAAACTATAAGTGTGCCAAATTGTACGTTCTTTTGTCCGCGCAATTTTCGTAAAAAGGGGTACAAAGTTTTGGCATTACGTATTAATCTTTATATATATAATTCTTCTGTGAGTGTGTATGTCACTGAATTCCTTCTAGATGGCTGGACCGATGCTGATGAAAGTTTTTTTGCGTGTTCAAGGGAATTCGAGAATGGCTTAGATTCACAATTTGGTCTCCTGAAAAATGTTTTTTTAATTATTTTTAATAATAAGTCGTTGTTGATTTTGGAATGTTTCACATCGGATCCGACAGACTGCGCTACTGTCGAAATATTAATGTCAAGCGATACGAAGTTTGCTGGGTCAGCTAGTATATGTATATAGATTATCTCTCAAAAATCTCAAAATTGTTCATTCATGTTTTGCCATATTTGATGTCTTGAATAATTCTCAAGTCTATGGATGGCAATAGTACTCACAAATAAAATCTTATTTTGAAAACTAGTTTTTTTAAAAAAATGATAATTTTAATTGTTAAGGGAGAGGAGGATCGACGGAAAAAAATTGCGGAATGGCATTATTTACTTTTTCTATTATGATTTTTTTACAATAATAAAAATTAATTGTAAATCCAAATAAATTTTTTACGTTTAAGTTGTAACTTTATTGTGTACCTTTATTTCCGTAAAGAACCGCCTTCTTTTATTCAAATGAGTTGTAGCAAAAAAAAAACTTGCTATCGCTAATTTTACAAAAAATAATATCAGACCGCCCCTATAGGAAAGCAAACTAGAAAAAGTTTGTCAATTACTGCTTTTGTAGTAAACAATTTTAATTATTCCATGAAAATAAATAAAATTGAATTCCTCTGAATTTCTTTGCCCAATATCTGGACAAAATTATCTTCCACGTCTATTAAAATAAACATATGACAGCCTACTCCTTGCCCTCCCGTGTGAAACTTGGCGTGAAGATAAGTAAGTATTATACTACAGAAAAATAATTTTATTTCCATCTGAACGATTCATAACGATTAAAGGGGTATGTTATTATTTGCGCAGCTCTCATCTTTGGTCGCTATCCAATCAGCTCTATTCGGTCCCACTGCACTGCTATTGTGTTTACCAAAGGCTCTACCGCTCATGTCGATTGCCAATCAAAAGGAACGTCAAGTAATAGTCATTTGGCTGTAATAGAAGCTCACTATAAATCACTGCTATGAAAGTTTTCAATACACTACTTATGCAAGTTTTAAAGAGCGATTTTTGTTGCTGACTAAACTTATTTGGCATTGCCAACTGTTTAATACCATACTTTACATAATAAACACTCAATACTTAGTAACACAAAAATTGAAACCCACTTGTTAGTAGAAGAGTAACGTCCAAATATACAACATACGGACGAAAAGATAATGTTTTTAAGAGTCGGTTATCTATAATTTAAAAAAGGTGTGTGTGCGATTCACATACGATAGAAGTGAAACTTCAGTAAATTGACAAAAGAATGAGATGTATATATATTTGTGTCTCTAACCTGCGAAATAATGAGATGAATATATATTTATGTCTCTTACCTTTCGTTTTTTCCGTTGCCTCCGTTTTGAAATCACAATGATTCTAAAGAAGTTGCACTTCAAAAAATTGCTAAATGTGTTGGTAAGCGCATAACTTTCGATCGACTCTAACAATTTAGCAAATTCTTTTTGTTATGTTAGTTATTGTGAGAAGAAGGTTTATATGAAGATGAAAACCAGAAAAATTGCAGGGAAAATGAAAAAAAAAAACCATTTTTCCCCTACAAACTGAACAGGTGGAACGAAGTTCTCCAGGACAGCTAGTAAATAATAAAAACATTTTGATAAAATTGTTTAGTCGCAAAACAAAAAGTGCCAATTAAATTTTCAGTAATCCATTAATACGAATATTTATGTAAATGCATTAGACTAACAAATGTGCAATCATATGAAACGTTCAATTCAGTGTTGAATACATTAAATAAATCAATTAACTATAGCGTACGAAAAAGTTGAACGGTTCATTTGTCAGTGACAATGGCCGTTGCGATAAATAAGTTTTTATCTGTTCCATTATGCAGAGAACTATATTTATAATGTTAGTACATAGAAGGATCTTGTGTTTATAGTAAAATACAAAACTAGTAGGTAGTAGTTGCAATAAATATTTGTTTTTTTATTTACATTGTAAATAAAAAAACTATCTTTGGTCTGTGTGGTACCTGTGGTGTGGAATAAATTGTGTCTGCGGTCTGGCGGTCCGGCGTCAGAGTTGACTTCTTGAGGTCTCGGCTTCGACTCCCTAATAGGGCAACAAAAAAATTAGAAAATGTGTATTTTCTAATAAAAATAAATATTTGTTTTTTATTTACATTGTAAATAAAAAAACTATCTTTGGTCTGTGTGGTACCTGTGGTGTGGAATAAATTGTGTCTGCGGTCTGGCGGTCCGGCGTCAGAGTTGACTTCTTGAGGTCTCGGCTTCGACTCCCTAATAGGGCAACAAAAAAATTAGAAAATGTGTATTTTCTAATAAAAATAATGTGGCTTAGGATTGGATATGTACCCGGTTGGCCTGGTTGGTGCCCTGGTTGTGCCTTTGCAAACCCCTTGGGGGATATGGACGTGAAGATACTTTTTATATAATACTAGCTGCGCCCTGCGGTTTCACCCGCGTAAGTCCCAATCCCGCGGGAACTCCGGGATAAAAAGTAGCCTATATGTTATTCTGGGACTTTAGCTACCTACATACCAATTTTACATACCTACATACAAATTTCATCGTAATCGGCTTTGTAGTTTTTGCGTGAAAGAGTAACAAACATCCATACATCCATACATACAAACTTTTGCATTTATAATATTAATAGGATTTTATAAAATACCAAGCAGTTATCAGAAAAAAAGTCAAAGTGTAAAAATATCATTGATTGATATAAAAGTTACTGCTATAAAACCTGGGTTGGATATACAATATAATTAGATCGCCTGATTAAAATCTTATTATCCTAATAGTACTTGAAAAAAAACACCGGTAATGGTAATCATAGTTATATCATACATGCGTAGGTCTGTACAAATATTAATAAGATTTAAATCAACAATTTTTGAAGTGGGTACCGAGGGAAGAAATTAGTTACTGTAAAGTAGGTATGTACGTGTCTTTGTGAAAGTGCACGTTGTAAGTTAAATTTATAAAGAAAGTTACATTTTAGTAACCAAAAAAAATTACATGCTGAGAAAACTTTTTGTTCTTGTATACCTAAATAACAGTCACTCTGTTTTATTCTCATTTAATAATGAGATTGCTATCACCACCTTACCGTTGATCTGTTCCGGTTGGGAGGATAAGGTACCCGGTGTACTAACTTTTGCTAGAGGCCTAAAGGCCAAACCACATTACCGCGTTGCGTCGCCGCGCCGCTAGAATTGGCAGTAGCGTCGCTGTCGATTGTAGCAGCGCGGCACTATTTATTTATTTAAGTTTCTCAGATGGTTCATGGCAGAAAAACCGACGATTTTAGCGCCGCGGCGCCGCAACGCGGTTATGTGTTTAGGCCCTAACATCCCGGACTCAGGTTGTACCATCTTGTTGTAATTTCTTACCATCTAAAAATCCATACCAATAACTTATACGTATAGCAAAAGATTGAATAAAGAAAATGGTATTTTTTGGGTGTTCTCAAAAGTTTGGAATAGTTGGATATTTGAAAGCGCGTTTGTTATTTGATCCCAATTCAAATCTATGGCTACTAAATTCAGTACGTGAGCTGCAGTACCTACGAGTCCCGGAGAAGAATATGAAAATAATATCTTGGTAACGATTTTAGATAGATTACTTTTTAATCCACGGATGATGCGCGGACAGCCATACTTATTAAGAACTAGCAGTTTCACATAGCTTCGCCTGCGTAACTTAGCTTCTACTGCAACTATTTTGATGAAACAAAGCCTATGTCACTCAGGGATAGCATTCTAAAGGTGAAAAAATTTATAAAATCGGTCCAGTAGTTTCGGAGCCTATTAATTTTAAACAAACAAACAAAAAATCGAACCTTTCCTCTTTATAACATTAGTATAGACTAGTATAGAGCATATTGATCAATAAATCTTAATAGGTTCATTTTTATACTTCCCATCCTTAGTGCTTTCCGAAATTAAAGATGTAATTGTGAATGTTGCACTTGCAATGTTTTATATTTTCAACTGACTCAAAAAGGAGGAGTTTATCTATTCGACTGTATGATCTTTTTCTGTATTTCGTAACATAACTACCTCGCCAATAACCGATGTTCATGTTTCTTTTATGGAAAGATAGATTATTATTTCAGAATGGTTCCATGTTCTAGTTGACGATGTCGTTTAAAATGTATGTATTACTGTACTGTAGCTGTTGCCCGCCGTTTGTTGCCCGTGTTACTACCAATGTTACTACCAGTAGTAATATGGGTAATTTTTTTTCCGTTTTTACTACTGCAGTTGTAAGTTGCAAGAAGGGGAATATTAAATTGCCCATCTTACTACCGAGTGACTATAGTTGTTATACGGGTAAA
>NJDD01000327.1:753514-768070 GCA_002245505.1 Calephelis nemesis
AGTGTTGTATGTTTCATGTTTGTTTTAATAAAAATAAAAGTTCGTACGTATTATTCCTATTATTTCTTGTCATTTATGATCTCTTAAACAAGAAAATTTGGTTTCTTTTGTTTTCGTTAATCTGTCAATCAACCCAGAAAATGAATTAATTTGTATACAATTCGATTCTTAGATTACGTCCTTAGGTAGTCACACAGGCTGCGTTGTCAGCGTGGTTAATAGCTGACAGGAACATTTTTTCAGGATAAAAACTATCCAATCTGCCCTCTATGTGTGTGCCAAATTTCATTGAAATCGGTTCAGCAGTTTTGCGTGAAGGAGTAACAAAGAAACAAGCAAACATGCAAACTTTCACATTCATAATATTAGTATGTTTTAGTACCTTAAACTCAAAAACCACTTGTGATAATATTATATTGACACTGTTTATTAAGAATCACCTCGGAATAATTACCTATCTTTCGAAAATCAACATGATTAATTTTTGACGTGGTATGAAGTATTTGGACCTGGTTGTTTTCCAGTTTTACTTCGTTTTAAATGTGTTTACCTATATGCTTTCACAAAATTGAACATTAATAAAGTCGCCTTCAGAGCCAGGTTTGAAATAAATTACAGATAATAAATAAATTTATAGGTAATCTAAAATATCTTATATTTATCAACATGATTTCGGATGTACTCATGTCCTATCTACCAATTAATTGACATGTAACATTAAAAGGTAAAGTTTAATAATAAATAAATATTCCTGGACAAGTTACACTTAATTGAATTTAACCCGGAGTAAGCACATTATACGTTGTTAAAATTATTGTTTTGTAAAGTGGTTCAAATCGCAATATTGCAATTCATCGCCCTTAAATTAATATCATTATAAAAAGTTTAATATTAATTGTCAATAAATTTATTTTTTTGAAGATGAATACATGTTTAACTAACTGTTGCCTGCCATTCTGTATACACACATTGTAGTGTATCATAGTCAGTACTAATTTAAACAAAGATTTTCCCACAGTAACCGATGTCCTAAATGTTGACTTTGTACGAATATTATTCCAATTTTTTAATATTCCGTTCAACAGTTTTTGCCTTAAAAGTGAACAGACTGACAAACATTTTTAATGACTTTCATTTTGGGGTTTTTATATTGCATACAACCCGTAAACGTGTTTTTAAAAATATTTCATTTGCAGATTTAGTTTAACTAATGTTTATTACATGTATAGATAATTACAAAATAATTATTGCTATTTATACATTGGAATGCCTAAAAAAAGTAGCTTCATGCCCGTATCCCTGAAGTGGTAGGTAGAGGCACAACCAGAGCACCTACGATTACATTATTTTTATTAGAAAAAGGAAAACATACAATTTATAATTTTTTGTTGCCCGACCCGGGAATCGATCCCGGGACCTCTAGAAGTCAAGTCCGACGCCGTACCGTTAGATCACAGAGGCGAGGAAGGGTAATAACTAAAAAAGAATTAATGTAAGAATACACATTTGCTATTTCGTTTTCTATATTTCACAGAATCTATAAACCAGTTACGCTTTAACCTCCTATTTATGCGCTGGCTGATTCTAATAATTAGTTAATAATCTAGAACGCCGTATAAACGCTCAAAGAAACACTTTTGTAAGGATAATCAAATTACACGAACGGTTTTAAATTAGAATCTTTTTAACGATGTTTGCTTGGTAACTTTATCAACGTGATTAATTAAAAAAAGCGCAACAACGAAAAGCAAACAAACTACCTCCTATGAGAATAGAGAACGACTGCGACTCGAGTAATTGCTTTCACATCGTGAAACAGGGACGTCGCTTTAATTAGGTGGTTTGCTACCTGAAGTTTTAATTTTTATAATGTGGGTAGGTATGCAGCGTACTCATTGGTATATATAACTTAAAATGTACGGGTAGTTTTGTTTTAACTCATTATTTCAAAAATAATTAGATCAACCTAGTTGGATGGAAGTTGCATTACGAGGGCAATTACATGATTTTCACGATACGATTATATCTTTCTACGAATACATCTTCTTGTTTAATGACATGCTTTTTTGCGGCATTTTTTTGTTTGAAATAACTGTAAGCACCTTACCTATTTAACTTTTAAAATTAAAGATACACGTTTAGCTTAGGGAACTCCTTAAACTTATAAAATCGAATAACTGGTAGTTAATGAATTTTTTATTAATCTAAGTACAATTATTGATGAAGTCTCCTGAAGGTGTTACAAGTTATGTTTAAACTTAGGTATATTAAAAGTTATATTTAAGCGATTACTTTCCATCGGGTGAAAAAAAATCCATGGAACTGACTGACTATATGATGATATATGGAAACCAGTTGCATATATAGTGTAGAAAGAAAAAATATGTACTGTTGTGAAATTAATTGTGGAAATGAAAAACTCTAGGTAGTTCTGTCAATTGAAGCTATAAAAAAGTATGTTCACGCCCATATCCCCGAAGAGGTAGGCAGAGGCACAACCAGGGCACCCACGACTAGCCGAAGATACTAAGTCCCATAATGTGATAGGTGGCAAGCCTATCGCCAACCGGGCACGTTTCCAATCCCGACCAACATTTTTTTTTATTAGAAAATTGGAAAAATCCAATTTTCTTTTTGTTGGCCGACCCGGGATTCGAACCCGAGACCTCATGCAGTCAAGTCCAACACCCGGATCGCTCGACCATAGAGGCGAGAATTGAAGCTATGGAAGCAAAATATTCGTTTTCACTTGTAAACGTCTAAAAATCTACGAGTATATATCATCTTAAATCTATATATTCAGTCTACTGTAAAACTAAAAAAAACTGTAAAAGTGATTCACACAGATATTGTAAAAACGAATGAAAAAACCATTCAGTATCGTTAGTTTCAGCAAAATATTACTATTGAAAACTAAAAAAATATATTTTACACTGAGTCTTTAAAATCATACACATACACATTTATTACATATGTGAACATAGCTTAATTTATTTTTGAATAAGCGTAGCAAAAGACAAATGTGTAAAATAATAATTACTTTTCTTTCAATATATCTACAATGAGTGGCCACGAAATTTATGGAAAAGCAATTAGTGAATGCCAGAATCAACTATAGCGCAGGTACGCTGCTGTGTCCGCTAAAAATGCAATTATGATGCCCGTATACATACAGCGTGGCGGGCGAAACGAATCCGATATTTGGTCATCGGTCAAACTATTTTACGATACACCGCACGAAATCGAATACGGTATTGAATTGATGACAACACACACGCTATTGCTTGCGCTGGTTTTTGCGGTTGAAATTTCATATTTAAAATATTTTTAGATTTTTGAATATTGCGTAAAATTTGTTGCATCCTGGAATTATGTTACTTCTTAAACTTCAGAATTCTAAATTTTATGTCGTTATATTTAAGTGCTTCACATAATTATTAATTAATTTAAATTAATGTAAAAAAAATATAAACTTTTTAATATTTTGAAAATGAAAACAAAGATGAAACTTAGTGTATTCGGCTTTTCGTGAGTGCCCTAGTTGTGTCTCTGCCTAATCCTTCGGGAATATGGGCGTGAAGATACTTTATTTTATAACGAAGATAATTTTAGATTTAAATAAATTTTGATGAAAAAAATACAGTGCATCATTATTGTTTGTCGTAGGATTAGCCACTCAATTCCACCTCGTTCACGAGGATAGGGTTTGATTCTAGACATGCATATGTATGATGAACATAGACATATGACCCCCGTATTGGTCCGGCTCCAGTGCGTAGAAACAGTCGTTTGTCTCTCTGCCAGGCAGCTCGTAAGAGACAAGCAAAGGTTATTTTCAACAAGACCACTGATGGGTAGAGTTCTGTGTAGCAACATGCCCGGATAGGGATCCTCCTCCTTACCTATTCCTGACGCCATAATGACTGTCACGTTCGGGCCTGATGGATATGGCAGCCGGTATACTTGCACAATTACATCTCGCCCGTACGTAGGCGACGCATTTTTAACATCTATGGTGTCTATATGCCACGGTTGTTTGTTTCCATTTGGGGACCCGTGTGCTTGTTCGCTGATCTCTCACAAAAGAAATTTGATAAACAAATATAGACTTCTACAGTTTAATGATAATTAAACTTACTTCAGCCTATGTATTAGGTACATGTGTTGGTATATTTGACTAACATACAAAACATAAGCCTAAATTTATTTGCTTACTTTAAAGATATAATGTTGTCAATAAACAAAATAAATGTTTTAAAATAAGATTACAAAATAAAAGTCCAGGTAAAGACTTAACACTTGGTTGGCATCGGCCGACCGACGCCTCTCGGTCATAAATCTCGGATACTGCCCTCTGCGGTACTCGACTAACTACATCCATTTATTTTCACCGACTCTGATTACATGGCTACAAACATACAGGACGATAAT
Source organism: Calephelis nemesis (assembly GCA_002245505.1). Taxonomy (NCBI): domain Eukaryota; kingdom Metazoa; phylum Arthropoda; class Insecta; order Lepidoptera; family Riodinidae; genus Calephelis; species Calephelis nemesis. The sequence continues at coordinate 757,946 of NJDD01000327.1, forward strand.
ACTGAATTATTGATAAATCTTAATCCGATACTTTACTGGTAACATTTATTTGTATAGCTGCTATTTAGTGTGACTACCGAAAATTAAATTTCCACATTTACGGTTTTTTATCATTGCTATGTTCTAGGGAAAATACTCAATAAACTACACTAAACGTCAAATTAGTGATGCTGCATACTGAACAAATAAGTTTTATGTCAGTTTAACGAACAAGAATGAGAATCTATATATTAATACGTAATTCCAAAACTTAGACCCCTTTTTACGAAAATTGCGAGGACACAGGAGCATAAATTTGGCATACTAGTAGTTTACGTATAGAAGTGCAGAGCGCAAATATTTTTCAATAATATTGCTCAGAAAGTACATTAAATCAATAAATAAAAAAATTACCCACACTACCATTTATTTGACACACACAATTAAATATATATATATGTTAACGATAAAAGATTACAGATGGTGCACTAAAAAGTTTGGAAACAAAGTAGTTGCTCTTGAGAAATGAAGACGGCGTTCTTATAAACAAGACATTAAAATTTATTCTGGTCGAATTTCGACCATCGGGCGACAACTAGTCAATACTTGACAAAATTCTCTTTACATGAGCATAGTTTCATTGGCAAATTTAATAAATTAAAATAAAACTTAAACAAAATACAAATGATACATTTAAAAAATTATTTCATTATTATTAATAGAAAAAACAAAATCTCAAAATGTATAGATAAAAAACGTAATCAATTAACTCGTACACTAATTAAACGTCAGGATAAGGTTGAGTTGACCTTTCAGATTCATAGCGTGCAAATAGGGAGCGTCGGAGGTTGACTCAGCTCTTCATTCCCCGTGTTTTGAATGCGCGCCCCTCTTATGTGCCGTTTGTTGTTTTACTCTGAGTATCTGCATTAATGTTGTAGATAAATTACTGAATTACTCTCATGCATACAGTAGATTGTAAAGAAAAATAGAGATCTAACAAATGTTATGGGAAAACGAATAACTGAATTATCATTTACTAGCAGTTTCACGCAGCTTCGCCTGCGTAACTTGGTTTCTACTGCACTGATTTTAATAAAACAAAGCCTATGTCACTCAGTGATAATGGAGCATTCTAAAAGAATTTTTGAAATCGTTCCAGTTGTTTCGGTGCCTATTTATTTCAAAACAAAAAAATCAAACTTTCCCTCTTTATAATATTAGTATAGATTTGTATTTTACCTTAAAATGTTCTGAAAATCTATTTGTAGTTGGATTTTTCGAAACTAATGAATAGCCTGAAGTAGCCTTTGTAACGTATGTAAAATGTTAATGTTAAATACCTTTTTATGGAATAAGTTAGTGGACAAGCACACGGTTCTTCTGATTATAAAAGACAACCGTGTCTTGTCTTGTCTTGTCGTGACTCCATAGATGTTATAGGTGCGTCGCTGTCTTGTGGCTAGATTATAAGGTCTAATGTGGAGTTTACCCTTCAAAACCTAATACGACAAAAACAGACATAATGATGACATGAATAGCCTTGTTGATAATGTCACATTTATCCCGTATTTGTAATGAGACTTGTGATCAGATAAAATTATTCCTATCATTTATACCGCATTCGTAACAGTAATATCCGAGAAAGATTGGAATTAAAAGAAAGTGTTGGTGTTAAAATGTGAAAGGGCATGCTCCGCTGGTTCGGTCTTGTGGAAAGAATGACAGATGAAAGATTGACAAAGCAGATATACAATGCGAATGTGGATGGATGTAGGTACCCGGGAGACCAAAGTTGACTATCTACGATCAGATCACTCAGATATTATTTAAGGGTGGTGTCAGTCTCCGAAACCGGCGTGTTTGTATGAAAAGGGTAATGAATGTGAAGGAAGCCAGACAGGATTGTCAGGATCGTGAGATCTGGCACTCGATACTCTCTGCCTGCCACGTAAGGGACTTGGCGTGAAGATATGTATGTATAAATGTTTACCGGAAATAATCGTTAAAAGAAGAGACACAACTGTTTGACGATGTTGAATTATCCTTTTGTATGAGAAATTATTTAATGTTGAGCCCCAGCTTGTTCTAAGTAAACGTTTATTATTAAATATTCATTCGTTGCTGTCTCACAAGAAATTCAATTTTGGTGACGGCAATCGAATGACCTTTATCTATGCAGAGAAGGTCTTTTTATTTGATGGGCTTGTCGGAGACCTCTCGTGAAAAACGTAGACTAAAGCAAAATATGGACATACCTATAATTTTAAGATTTTAAGACCAATGACCAAATGATTCCTTACATGGCTGTTTTGAACAGAAATGTTTTGTAATTTTAAAAACCACAATCTCCTCGCCTATAGGTATTGGACTCCTGTTCAGGTATTAGACTTGACTACACGTGGTTTCGGGTTCGATTGCCGGGTCGTTCAAAAAATAGAAAATTTGGTTTTTCCAATTTTCTAATAAAAAAATGTTGCCTGGGATTACAGATATGTGCCCGGTTGACGATAGGCTTGGCACCTATCACATTATGAGACTTACTTTCTTCGGCTAGTCGTTGGTGCCCTGGTTGTACCTCTGCCTACCTCTTCGGTGATATGGGCGTGAAGATACTTACCTACTATAAAACGCAACCATTACGATGCAATGATAGGGTACGATGCAATAATTAATAATAAAATATACCAAAACAAGTTACAATTCTTTGGTAAATGAAACACAAGTCATTTAACCAATTAAGATTTAAGATAAGCTAGAAAAAGATGAAAAGCGGCAATTAACGAAGCGATTTGTATCTAAAGACACATTTTTAAATATGTTATAATTTTTCAGATTATTGATTAAAAAAACATGTAGTATTGAGTTAATATAAAATTAGACCAAAGAGCAGAATATTTTTTATTAAAAACTTTATTAAATAAACTGCAATCGTGTTCTTTTTAAAAATATAAAAAATCCAAGACAAGGGCACTATGCCAAAGAATTTCTATCGTAAATCTTAATAAAACTGTTTTAAAGGCTTAAAACGTTCATATAAAAGTGAATAGAAATTTCTCATTTTCTTTTCTTACTTCAAAGAATATGTTGTATAATATAAAGGGTGTATATTATTAATAATTTTTAAGTCAATTAAATCATATTTTTGCTATAGCTTGGTATTTAAAGTCAAATTGAGAAGCATATTTGTGTTCGTTTGCATACAATACAATACAATACAATAACAATTTATTGTGCACCAAATACAGAAAAATTACAAATACATCAAATAAAACTTAAATTATGAGATACACAAAGGCATTATTATTTTCCATATAAAGAAATTTTTTTTTTTATCATGTAATCGCCGTTGCAGTCTTCCACAATGTAACTATCGCTACATGTGAGACGTGACGATTGTATCGTTGCTACACCAATCAATAGGTAGTTTGAAAATACTTTATACTCGTGTCTTTAACTAGGTTGTTGACCAATGTAAGGGGCAGATAGCCCTTACATTTTCGGTTGCCAACCATCCCGCAATATACGAAATGTCCCGTTTCTGAGAACCTTGAGGACATATTCAGCTCGAGTTGTGTGCGAACTGTTAAACATCCCGCTATTCTAAAATATGCAGATGTAAAATAGCCTTTATGCAAACACAATACTGTTCTTAAATTTAAAATAATCTTGTCAAAACTATCCTCTACCTCTCTTACTTAACCCTAACTAACCTCTTGTAAATTATAACAGATTGGCGATTATTATCAAACGATCCTTAAAACGGAATAGGTTCTAAATTTGGCAGCATATTTTTTTGTATGATTGTTACGCGATTAATCGCCCAAGTTTGATGGTATCTTTTTAAAAAGATAGGCCATGATTCCGACGTGGGGCCATATTAGATTTATCATGAAATGATACACTTAATAATACATAAAAAATTTTAAGTTTCGTTTTACTTTACTCTCTAATTTTCATAAAAAATACTGTATTAGGCCCACTTTTAAAATCATTGTCCCGCATTTTAAATCAATATTTCCTCAAATTCGTATTTTGAAGTTGGTAAGCATTCATTTAACATATTATGCTACACTTTAGCATACCAACAAGTCACAAGTTTTAAAATAACTCTTGGAAGTACTTCCACAAGTTTATTGTGGAAAAGTACACATTACATGTTCCTGCCGCTATATTATCAGTGCTTAACATTGTTGTATTCCGGGCTGAAGGTTAGCGTAGTCGGTAATCTTAGGCAATAGGTTTAAAATCCTATGCTCAAGTTGGCATTGTACGGTTACCACCTTTGCTGTTGCCTAGAACTCCGTCTGCTGATTTTTCTAATTTTGTCTAAAAATAAATAGGTAACATTTATGGCCCATAAAGTACATAATCCAAATAATCACCTTCGAAACCTTATATAAGTAGCGTGAAATACATTTTTTGTCTCATCCGCAGTCATAAGTTTTCGCCAAGCTGCACCAATGTAATTATTCATATTAGATTCAATAACCAGCAATATTATATTAATCTGAAATTATCTCTCTGTGAAAGCATCTCGTATAAACTAGCGTGTTGAATATTCATCACATTTAGATAGAATGGGGCGATAGACCCACATCAGAAAAACATCAAAAATGCATCAAGCGGAAACATCCGTCTATATTGTAGGAACAATATTGTGTCTCGACTCTCGCCCATTGTGCTTAGCCAATGATCTAAATATTTGTTTTACTTTTCTCTTTTCGTTAATTTTTTTTTTCACTAGGTATATTTTATCTACACTAACAGTAAAATGTGAAATTTTGCTTTAAGGCATACGCATACATTGCTGCTTTGGGTTTGAAACGCGCTTTTTACATGTTTGATATAAAAAAGCTATATATCCGTAATTTCGAATCGAAAATCAATTATGACAAAATTCTAAAGTAGGCGATCAAACAATACCTGTAATGTCATTAAACCAAATTTGTTTCAACTAAATGGTTTCTTTTATTTACGTTTTAACTAAAAGTACTTTTTTATATCAATAAAGCCGTTTATTTTATAAAAATAACTACTTCAAAAGTAAAAAGTTAGTTTTAATTAACGTTGTTATTTTTATTTAATACTTTTTTGTTTATTGCTGTTATGATTAAATCAAAACATATGTCGAGATAGGTGAAATTAGGTAAAAATGCTCATAAAAAAACTAATATAATATAACGAATAACGTAAATCGGTTCAGAAATCACGGAGAAATCGGTGTACATACATAAAAAAATATACCGGCCGAATTGAGAACCTCCTCGTTTTTTTAACCCGGTTAATTATTTTTCTACAATGGGTTCTTAGTTAAATTGAAAAATCGTTAAATGCACAATTTTTATAAGAGCCTCAAAGCAGTATCTAAAATATTTTCTTATACCTTTTAAAACGAACAATTAAATGAATGATGAACGCAATTAATAAGATACTCCAGAACAGACTATAATTCCACTGGCAAGATTTTAATTTAATTAACACTGTTCTTTCAGTGCAACAGAATAACGCAAAACAAAATTAATTTACGGAAAACATTACTTCTGCGAATTCGTTAAACAAATTGCCAGAGCTCACCCCACGACGTGACAACGACCGCTCACTCAATGTTAATGAGAGGTCACCGCAAGCGGGCGCCTCACCTTGCGGATTTTTGTTTAGTTTACTCGAGTTTTGTTACTAATGTCTGCTGTTCATATTTCAGTTTCAACTCAGGCTAAAGTAATAATTAAATTTACAAAAAGGTTATTATAACATTGCTGAATATTTAACAGATAAGACTGCTTGGGATTAGTTGCTCCTCATGCCAATCTCTTATAAAATATATTGTATCATTACATAAATTATTGTAAATATATTTTAAAGTAAGAAAAAAAAAAGACAAGCCCGCTGAGTTTCTTGCCGGATCTTCTCAGTGTGCGGCCGCGTTCCGATCCGGTGGTAGATTTATTATTATATAGACCCGTCACAAGTGCCTCTTGTAGGTTTATGTGAAATAAAGATGATTTATCATTATTATTTAATGTTTACTGAAAGAAATAAGCGAATACTACGGATTTTAGCTCACTATTTAACAACCTCTTCTCGCTCAATGTTATGAGAGGTCACCGCAAGCGGACGTCTCACCTTGCGGATTTTTGTTTAGTTTACTCGAGTTATGTTACTAATGTCTGCTGTTCATATTTCAGTTTCAGCTCAGGCTAAAGTAATAATTTCATTTAAGGTTTACTATAGAAAATGAGCAAAAACTACTGGATTTCAGCTCATTATTTAACAACCTCCTCTCGCTCATATTATGAGAGGTCACCGAAAGCGGACGTCTCACCTTGCGGATTTTTGTTTAGTTTACTCGAGTTTTGTTACTAAAGTCTGCTGTCTGCATATTTCAGTTTCAGCTCAGGCTAAAGTAATAATTTAATTTAAGGTTTACTTTAAAAAATGAGCAAAAACTACTGGATTTTAGCTCACTATTTAACAACCTCCTCTCGCTCATGTTATGAGAGGCCACTGTAATAAGGGAATGGAAGCTGCTGGAGTTTATCTGTCCATTGCAATACTTTCGCTGACTCAGTGATAAATCACCTTTAAGATTATTGATTAGTTTCATCAATATCATTGCAGATTTTCGTTATTTTGCTTATGTCTGGTGTAAAAAAAGGATGTACTGGAGTAAAAGAGTAAAAACTACTACTGCCTTGTTAATAATTAAAGAAGACAACCCAGGCTTATGTCGACATTAAACTCTGTGTTACAGTTTGTATGCAAAATCTAAAATTGAAGTACTTGATTCTGTGTTTATTTTAACAAACAGCTAGGGTTCTTTGATAAAATCCACTAACTCAATAACAATGAACCTTTAATTTGGGAGTGGGTGTCAGGTCTTCCAATTTTTTGTTTATTTTGTCCGAGATTTGGTTGTTAATAATTCATGTTTTCAGATTTCGTTCTTATTTCATTTTATTCTTTATATATTATTCTATTTAATTTGTGTGTTAATATTTTGCGAAAATAAATATCCGTGCTCATTTCATAATATTACGATTACAAAGATCCATTACTCAATGTTAATGAGAATTTACCTTAAGCCCTGACTTTTATGTGAGACGTGAAAGAATAAGTAACATCAAGATTGTAAAGAGGTGAAAACTGGAAGTGAAAGAAACTAGTGACCTATCTTAATTTCTGATATACGTTGCTATAGTAAAAAAAATATATACATCGCCTATCTTACGTGCCTAGGTTATATTACTCCAAAGATTAAATTAATATTTTCATACAATATAATTTACAATACATAGTCAACAAAATAAGCTATAAGTAATACGTCAAAACAGGAAAGACGGTGCATAGTAAGTGGATTGAACTTTCCAGAAGGAAAGGACCCCAAATATATCCAGCTCCACACAACACACAAACTGTTTTGTTAGCACTAACAATACACACACTAAAATTAATAGATAAGAATATATTTATTTCGCATTCCCTGCATAAATATTCTTGGGACACGTCTATATAAATCCAAATTCTGCCACCGGATCGGAACGCGACTACTGAGAATATCCGAAGAAAAAACTCAGGGGCTTGTCTTTTTTCTTATAAATATAATTTACAAAAATATTTAGCATTATATAATATTATATAGAAATTAGTATGAGGAGCAATTAATCCTGCTAGTCTATGATGCCACATTTATCTCTATTTTATTAACTTAAATATTTTAATTGAATAACGTGGATAGACGAGTAATAATAAATATTCTACAGATTAGAGAAAGTAATCATTACAGGTTTGAACTTTTCAAATATTTTATGTAAAACAACCCTCAAAGTTATTGAGAAAATAAATGAATAGTTGTTTTTCAACTTAATTATTCAGATATTTTAAATATTTTAACATCTAAAGAGGCAAAAATAATTATGTTTTCAACGATGCTGTATTTTTTGCCTTTTTTATTTTTCTGTACAGGCCGGTTTTTTCCCTGTGTTGGTCTGGGTTTCTAGTGCATAAAAGAGCATCTCTCTATCTGGCATCTGGCAGATCACGAGAGATAAACAGTAATTTAGGTAAGTCATTACTGACAAGACCAATGGAGATTATGCGCTGTGCAGCAACTTTCCTGGGTAGGAATCTACTGCCTTACCCGTTACTGTCTCTCAAAGCCGTGAATTTTCATTTTTATTGTATTGGAAGACAAACAAGCAGAGGGATTCTCTGGTGGTTATAAATTGGCGCCGCCTACAGACACCAAAGATGGTAATGGTGCGTTGCCAAACTGAGGCTGGGATGTTAGGCCTCGAGCTAAGTAAGTTTACCGGCTTCTTATCCTCCGAACTGGAACACAGCATCGGCAACCACTGACATTATGACCAAATGAACAGGAATCATTATAGGAATAGGAGCATTATCGTATAAAAGCCATCTTCACTACATAGTATAAAACAAAGTCGCTTCCTCGGTCCCAATGTCCCTTTGTATGCTTAAATCTTTAAAACATGGATTTTGATGCAGTTTTTTAAAAGAAAAGTGATTGAAGAGAAAGGTTCATATGTAGATTTTATAACCTTGTAAAACCGGGACGGGCCGCTAGTATGACTAAAAGTTCCTGTTGGTTAATTATGACTAATCTATTAATGGAATTCTGACAGTTGCATCCATTCATCTGTTTTAAAAAGATAACAAAGAAAAAAAATGACAAGGGTAGTTTTAATAAACTTAACATTATTATCATAGTAAATAAAATATTTTAGACGAAATAGAAATGAAAGTTTGCTTACACAAGTCTGTATACAAGTACGAGTACATCTGTTCCTTTCTCGATATTGTTTTGCAGACCAAGATACAAAATGCAATCTCAGCGCTACAAACTGGAGTATTATTCAAAATATTACAGCGGGCCACGTGTGTACGCTACAATGATTATTACTTCTTAGGCGTACACAATAACAGCGGGTAAACTGAAACGGCATCTAGCCAAATATGGCCTCAAATACTGTGTTTTGGAATGAAGAAGCAAAGCATATTTTTATCATTTTTATAGAGTAAACTGTCATCGTCGACACTCGTGGGTTATGTCTGGTTAGAAACAAGTCGTTTTGCTTATGGAACGTAGTTTTTTTACATGAATTTTAACATCTACGACGTCTGTTAGGTGTTTGGAGGCAGTGAACTATTTTGATCCATTGGTACTATTTTAGTGTGATCTTGCGTTAAGGTGTTGGACTTGACTTTATGAGGTCCCGGGTGCGATTTTCGGGTCGGACAACAAAAAGTATGTAGTTTTTCCAATTTTCCAATAAATAAATGCTGCTTGGAATTGAACATGTACCCGGTTGGCGATAGGATTGCCACCTATCACATTCGGCTAGTCGTGGGTGCACTGGTTGTGCCTCTGCCTCTATTTTCGGGGGTATCGGTGTAAAAATACATAACTTTATTAAATACATACGTCACAAGTATCTATTTACATTATGATCTAAGTATGTAAAAAAAGGATTTTAAAACCATTCACACAGCGAGGGACTTGTGAAGATATGTAATTTCTATTTTGCACCAGTACTTTCTTTCAGTCCCAATTATAATCGTATAGCCACAACTATTTTTATTTCACGAGAAAATATTAAACAAAAAGTCATTAAGAAATTCTCGAATCTTCGAAGATCTAAGCACAAATTACTTAGTGTACTATTTACGTAATTCGATTTTAAGCTGAAATTGAGTAAGGAATCCGTAAATCTCATAAATAGTGCGGTGAGAGGGTTAAACTAATATTAACCAGCTTGTATCACAAACCGCAAGATCATGAAAACGTACCTACTCGATCCCCCTTTGGTGTACCACGGATAACTTACATATTTGGCTTGTGTACATTATTTATTATTAGCTATACTTCGGCTTATGTTTAACAAACGTGCCTGAAATAACAACAAGGGATAACTGGTACAAACCATCATAATTATTTAGACTATTTAGATTTTAGATCTATGATTTACTGTTTAGACCATAAAGTAATTAATCATGAAGCTATAGACTACTACTGGAGTTTACTATCCTAAACAACAACTGATATCATATCATTTCCAAATATTGCTTGCTCACTTTTATGTACGAGCCTCTCTTTCAGATAGTCTTATCAAGTCAATTAATAAA
>NJDD01000327.1:775394-786534 GCA_002245505.1 Calephelis nemesis
ACAAATTCAATATTCAAATTGAAGTAGGTGTGACAGTGCAACCTGGCATTTTATTGTGTTTGTGTCACTAAACACGGTGGCACCATTTTGGGATCTTTCTTGTGGTAACACAATTTGTGTAAATATGTTTGTGTATTTCTTAATATCATGTTATTGTAGTTTCAAAAATCTAATCGCCTCTGTAGTCTTTTTGAGGTCCCAGATTCAATCTCCGGGGTGGGGAACAAAAAAAATAGAAAATGTATATTTCATCAAATAAAAATAACGTTGCCCGGTATTGAATATGTGTCCAGTTGGCGATAGGCTTGTCACCTATAGTTTTGCCTCTGCCTAAAACTAATACATCAGAAATATTGGCGTGAAAATATTGAAAAAAAAACGTTTGAAATAAACATATGCAACTAGCATAAAGACAAAGAGATTGTAGTTAATTAAAATGCAAAACTAATAAAACGTTTTTCAGTTTATAACAGATTGAAAATGGCCGCAAAAAGCAATCATGCGAGAAAGAGGAACTATAGGGTTTGCCTGTAGCAATGGCAATCAAAATTTAATATGAAAAACTTTTTGATTTTACTCTTACGGTCTGTCATAATTTTTTGTAGATTAATGTATTTTAGTAATTGATACTACGAGTAAAAAGATTAGTAATGTAAATAGTCGTGTACCTAGTATAAAATGGAGTAGATAGAGAAGTTAAAATTAATTAAAAGATACCCGTTTATTATTTCCATAAAACATTTAATTTAAATTAAACATGTTGAATTCATTAACTTTATTAGGGTAAATATTAAACATAGGTTTAACCCCATCTTCTGCACGTTTTTTTGATATGATATCGTATGGCAAACAAGCAGACGGATTTTCTGATGGTAAGAAATTCACGCCGCCTAAAGACACAAAAGATGATAATGATGATGTGTTGCCAACTCAGGCCTAAGGGCTGGGATGTTACCTCGATCAAAAGTAAGTTTACCGGCTGACCTACCAACTAAACCGGAACACGTCTACTGCAAACGCTGACGTTATGTCGGCAAGAATAGGTTAGACGGTGGTACCAATCCGGACGCGTCGATGCGAAACTCTACCACCTAGTCAGACGTCACGGTGCTAGTGACGGCAAGCCTGTGCTCGCCCTTTACGAGCTGCCTGGTACAGAAAATCAGATGGTCTATTGGCAAAGAAGCCCGGACCAACACGGGGAAAATTTTGTAACCACGTGCAATTATTGTATTACGTACAACTGTCTTTTAAATAATAAGCTATGATGTAGACATTTTTTTGTAATTCCACTAAAATAGTTATCATTTCGTAGCTAAATATCACTTACCAGTTTAAAGTATAGTATATTCCTAATACGTTCCTTAAAAAATCATTGTGCCGTTTCGGAAAAATTAGACCAGAAGCGCCGTTAATTGAAATGTGTACTCAAAACAAAATAAAAAAACAAAGAATAGATTGTTTGTTGTTGTCTTAAAAATCTTTTAACATTAGAAGCTGAAATTATCCCTAAGAAACATAGGCAACGTTATTTCTACTAAAAAATTAAATTTTGTCTTCACGTGCTAAGCTGGGACGGCCTGCTAGTCTTTATATAAAACACTTTTCTAAAGCGTCAACTTATACCTTGTAAGGTTTTATTTAATTTTCCGCTACTTAAAATAATATATCAGTGAGATTCTTCTGACTAACCAGCCTATTTTCATTTGCTTGGCACTCGTTACTCTCTGCCTACCTTCTACGGTCTCCCTTGGAGTGAAGGTATGTATGTATTTGTAAGATGACCTGTACTGTAAAGGTTTCTCAGCATTTCCGATTTCAAGTTATTAAGTTATTTTATATTGAGTGTTGTTATGTCTGTAACTTTTGTACTACGAAACTTATCACTTGCAAAAAAAGTACAAAACAATTTGCAAAGCAAATACTGTAAATCAAAAAGAAAATAAATGAAATCGGACTACCCGTTAACAAATTATAGGCCAATTTACATTTTGTCTTCAACCCTTCTTCCACTAGAACCCATTTAGTGAACAGGGATTAAAAGTACTCTATGACATTCCTCATCCGAATAAACGACCAGCAAATTTCGTTACGGCCGGTTTTCTAGATTAAGTGTGAATCGCGGTCCCAATACAGATAGATACATATACACACAAACAGACGAAAATTCAAAAAATTCTAAAACTCTGTTTTGGTGCCCTTTTTTAGTTGTCTGAACCTATCTGCTAATACTTTTAATATAAAGAATTTGTTATCCTACAGTTTTATTTAAAGTTTAGACCCACAAAAAATAGTCAGCTGTTTAACTAAACACTGTCTAGAATTGATATCGAACCAATATAATGGCACATGTGGATAACATGGCATATTATTGGTTAAGAATCCAGTTTTAGACAGCGTTTATTGAAACATGTGTTTTGCTAGTTTTATTTTTCCGTATTTTTAGTTTTTTTTTTCTATAAAGACGGATAATATTCAAAAAAATGATAGAAGAAGGCGTTACTTTGCGGAAATCCATACTTAAATCTAAATAAAATTATTTAATTTGCAATTTTCCGCCAAAAAAATTTATACGTATTATGGAGTAAAAAAACAGACAAAATAGTGCGCTAAGAGTGAATTGGACTTACCGGAAGCTAAAACTCCCAAGTATATCCAGCTCCACACAATACACACCACTAAACTGTTTTATTAGCACCAATAATACACATACTACTAGAAACTCAACGTACGTTTCGCTCATTCTCCTGATGAAGCTTCGGTTATGAAGCGAAACGTACGTTGAGTTTTTAGTAGTATATGTATTGTTGGTGCTAATAAAATAGTTTAATGTTGTGTATGGTGTGGAGCTCATTCTCTTGATGAAGCTTCGGTTACGAAGCGAAACGTACGTTGAGTTTTTAGTAGTATGTGTATTGTTGGTGCTAATAAAACAGTTTAGTGGTGTGTATTGTGTGGAGCTGGATATACTAAGGAGTTTTAGCTTCCGGTAAGTCCAATTCATTCTTAGCGCACTATTTTGTCTGTTTTGGTACTCCACAATACGTATACATTTTTTTTGGCGGAAAATTGCAAATTAAATAATTTTATTTAGATTTGGATAATATTTATTTTAATGACTATCTTTTTGTAATCTTCTTTTAATAAAACAACACTTGCCAGTCTAAATATATTTACTGTTTTAAAATTTGAACGATGACTGCCGACTACCGTCGTAATCAAACTATTTACCTACAAGCATTATCAGTCGACATCAATGCTTCTTTTAGCGTTCAACATAACATTCAAGCCATTACTTTTGGTTACTTTTGCTTGAGGCCTAACATCCCGGCCTCTGGTTGGCAACGCACCATTACCACCTTTTTTGTCTCTAAGCGGCGGAAATTTCTTACCATCAGGAAATCCGTCTGCTTGTTTGCCTTCTAATGTTATAAGAAAAAAGATTATTCAGATAAATAAATTAACAATATCAGTAGCGGCAATTATTTTATGCTAAAAACAAATAGTTAAAAAAATACTTGATTAATAATTACAAACCGATATACAACTAAGACAACGTGATATAATTTAGTGTAATAAGTAATACACTCGATACATTAATGAGTGCCAACAATCTAAAATTAGACCGTCATAATATTGCAATATTTATAGAAACTCCTCTGTAAATGTGGCAAACAATCAGCACTGCATAAAGCATAAAAAAGGCTCTCTGCCAGGTATTATTAAGCAGCCAGTGATCAGTAGATGTATGGCTGCTGGCCGTTCGGTGTTCGTGAGATTAAAAGACTGAGCAGTTGTTTGCGGTGCCCATAGCTACGTTGGTTCTGAATGCACGCATACATACGCTTCAGAGACGCCACCTCAGTCCGTTATGATTAGTGCTCTTTATAAAAAGCAATCGGGAGGGATTGTTTTGTGATAAAACTTTTTATTAAACGTATATTTTCTGCTTACCATATTTGCATGTTTATTTTATGTACCAATTTACAATTGTACATACTTATCTTCACGCCAAGTCCCTTACGAGGTAGGCAGAGAGTGTCGAGTGCCAGACCTCACGATGATGACAAACCTGCCTGGCTTCTTTCACATTCATTACCCTTTTCAAACAAACACGTCGGTTTCTGAGACTCTTGACACCACCCTTGGATAATATCCGAATGATCTGATCGTAGAATTTCAACCTTGGTCTTCCCGGGTACCTACATCCAGCCACATTCGCATTGTACGCTTTGTCAATCTTTCATCTGTCATTCTTTCTACAAGATCAAACCAGCATCACCTTTTTAATTTAAACATGGAACTACTTCATAAAACTTAGATATGCAATGTATCTGAATGTGGCCTGCAAAAGAATAGCCTTTAAAGGCATTATTTTTGGAACTATATAACACATTTCCTTAATCTGCAAAATATATAACTTAGTCAGTTTTATAAAAACTATGAAAAACAAAATATTTGTTGCTTGTGTATAACAGTGGTATTTTGAGTCATCTAGACATTACTTTCTACTTTTGATAAATAATATTACATCCTTAAACTACTACTCGGATCAATATTTTTTTTGGATTGATGCTTGCTACTACCAGAACCTTTCATGTCCTTCATGTGCATGTACAATTTTACATTTTCGTACTAAGCTACATTTTTTATTTTAAAACTTTATGTGATTTTGACTGGTCAGGTCCAATAAAAAAATTGTGATATTTGTGAATGGTTAAGTTTATTCATATTTGTTTAATAATTAAAAAAAAGATTAAATTAAAATTTTGTCGATTTTTTTTACATTTTCTTACTGCAGAACAAATACGCGTGGGCTTACCAAAAATGCTTTAGCGGACTTCGTAAATATTTGATAATTTGATACATTTATAATAATTTGGTTATTGTGTAAATGGCAACTAATTTCAAATGCATAGATGAAAGAGGTTAGAGAGATGCTGTCCTCAAGGCGTCGAGGAGATTTATAGCAGTGGGCCTGACCACTAACGACGGTCCGAGCGGCCCACCGACCCGCTGACTGATGCTTTACATTTGTTTCAACTGATTTACTCGCCGAATTTGCGCACATTTACAAGTTACACTATACAATATACTATTTATATGGGTATGGTTATTTATTGTTTCAGTAAATTATTATTACATTTTGTTATATTCGTTCATGAGTGTATAAACTCCCTGATAAAGTTTTGACCATTGTCTGTAATTAACTCGATATTTTGGTTACAGACGTACACAATAATTAAATATGGGACATATGCATTTTAAACGCATGGCAGTGTTTGTAACGATTTGTTTTCAAAAATAAATACTAATAGTAAAAAATAAATTCTGTACATTGAAGATATTTGAAAGAAATAGTTTCAGGTGACTAAAAGGTTCAAAAGAACATATTTTCATATGTTTTTTCTAGCCACCGGTCTGTCTGTCTATCTGTATTATGACCGCAATTATTTGATCTATTGAACTGATCGTAACGAAATTTGACTGTAGGTTCTTTACATAATGGGGAAGGTTGTAAGATATTTTTTATTCTACTCACTAAGGGTTCCCCTGGAAGAGGGATAAACGTCAAGTTTTAAACATTGAACATTTGAAGTAAGTGCTTCACAAACTGTCCCATAATTTCTTTTTAGCCATAAGTTTAATATTTCAGATATTACATACATTACTGCACTCTCTTTCAAGTGATTAAACCATTAAACAAACATAATATCTTATTGATCTATCCATGTATTTTCCCAAACTTTAGCATTAATAATAAAACTAGCTGATTGGTTTTAAAAGATATTATGGATATCAAATTTGGAATACACGTAAAAAAAGTAAGTTTTCGTATTTTTAACGCAATATGGAAAATCCTTAACGATACCTACTGCTCTCTCTCGAAAAGCTGCTGCAACCACCCACGGGAGAATGTTGCACATCCTGACCAACATTTACATTTTTTATTTGATTCTTCTCCTGACAATACATAACATAAAAGCAAAATTGATGACCAAAGGAAACAGATATTCATTTTTATACATAAAGGTAGCTTCAGCTTGATTTTCATAACTTCAAAACTTTTATCCCCCGTTATAGAAGGTACTTTAGGTCCTGCCCTTACCATGGCTCACCCATTCGGGAGGTTGAGGGTGTGGTAAAATAAATTGCATATGTTTGAACTTAGATCTTTAAATTTATGCATATCATGTTGCTCCAGCGCTTTAATGATGAAAGCGTAATGAAAAGACAGACAGATTTCCGCGTTTCAATGTTATTATAGATTGTCGATCCCCTGCAAAAAAGAAAATGTGACACAATGTGACCAGTCACATTGTGGGAGTTAGTGTATTCAAGAAGTCGTGGGTGGGTGTACTCTTTTAGGGGATCTGGGCTTGAATATAACTGTTTTGGAATGTAGTGATTAGGTAGGGACATAGGCTTGAATATAAGTGTTTTGGATTGTTTTGATTAGGTAGGTAATTACTAGTGGACAGTAAAGTTTCCTTCTTTTTATGGACCGTTTAAAAATATAATACGCATATATCCGCGAACTTGGATTAGTTATTAGTTACACAAATAGAAAGCTCTGTTAAATAAATCTGATAAAAAGCAGCGTTTACTGCACCGTCTTATCCATCATTATTAGACCAATGAATTAAAGCGCCGAAGTCTGAACAATGACTAAAACTAAACACGTTTGTAACAAGTTGTTTGTTTCGTTATCAGCACCGTGCCAAACGTTCCTACTCTCACATTCACCGCAAACTTGTACTTCCAATGAAAACTTCGACTGAGGTGAACGATTTCGACTTTGGGTTTCAATTTAATTAAAATCTCTTTTAATTATTTGTTTAGTGGAAGTTGCCAGCGACCTTTAAAATATTTTACTAAATAATTTTGCAATTCACTCATTATTAGACTATTTTTTGATTTAACAATTCATATTTTTGTAGTAACGGAAGATTATTTTGTGTAAGTAAAAGACTAGTTTTAGTTAGTTGCAATTTAAGAAAATTTGATAAAAAATATCCTGCGATAAATGTCGACGTATGTCTATCTGTTTGTGGTATTTACCCAATTTTATACGTATTAGGAAAATATATTATTTTGTATTCATGGGATATTTATCTATACTACTACTTATTGTACACGGATTTACACGAAATGTAGAATAATAAATTAACAGCCAAGATAATCATTCGTGTAATTTTAAAAGCGTAGTTAGAAATTGCTATCAAGCTGACTCCACTTCTTGAGTATTTTTCAAGAATTTTTTTCGGCAGCCCAAGACACAAGTACTGGAGCTTGTCCTATGAGAAGTATCTTAGATCCCTTCTAGTTAGATCTCAGCAGTCCCATTTTCTTTGTATATTCGTTACTTTGCTGTTGCTTTACATAGCTCATTTCAAGACGAATAATTCAAAGTATTCATTCAAAAAAATACTTGAATTAAGTATTTTTGGAGCAACCTAACTATCCGATGATAAAACATAACAAAATGTTTGCGTATATAAGAGCAATTAATATTGTCTTGTTTTCATATCAGGTAGTATATCAAAATCGGACCTACAGACAGTTAGTTCCTTGTAAAATAGTAGTAATAAAAACTGAGGCGTATAATGCTATCTGAATATGGGTCGCTGACACTACGTCAGTGAACCAAGTGACTTTCGCTTGTTTAACGGATTTCGGAACTCTATGTAACCGTGTTGTCACCTCTGTGGTCTAGCGGTTCAGTTACTGGATTCGATTTTTTTTGATTGATTTTGATTTGATTGATGATTGTATGAGGTCCCGGGTTCGAATCCTGGGTCGGGCAACAGAAAGGAGAATTGGGTTTTTTCCAATTTTCTAATAAAGAAAACGTTGCTCGAGATTGGTTATATGTGCCCGGTTGGCGATTGGCTTCCCACCTATCACATTGTAGGACTTAGTGTCTTTGGCTAGTCGTGGGTGCCCTGGTTGTGCCTCTTTGGGGATATGGGCGAGAAGATACTTTTTTTTCTTTTATGTAACCATCTTTCCCTACAGATGGGAGCCATATGACCACTTACTCGCTTGCCTCCTCTTGTATAAGAAAAATTGTACATCTTAAGCCCGGATTTTATTACCACGGTGTCCGACTATCCAATTTCATACCCATGGCAGGGTTTTTTATAGGTTTATTAAATAGCGTCCTTGTTGTCCCAGCTACATTGTATTCGCTTCACAGCTTTGAGCAAGTTTTACTTTCTTCTACACGAAAATGTGCAACAATGCAAGTTGAGTATCGTCTCCAATGTTTATGTGAATCATGCTCGGAGTGCATTAGTTGTCACACTATTAATTATTATTTAAAGGCTATAGGGTTATACACATTGCTTTGGATTGTCTGGTTAGGGCGCTTAGCCTTTGGCACATTGATGGACTGTTTAGTTTTTTTACGATATTAGAAGGTAAACAAGCACATGGATTTCCTGATGGCAAGAAATTCTCGCCGCATAGAGACACCAAAGGTGGTAATGGTGCGTTGCCAACCT
Organism: Calephelis nemesis; assembly: GCA_002245505.1. Taxonomy (NCBI): domain Eukaryota; kingdom Metazoa; phylum Arthropoda; class Insecta; order Lepidoptera; family Riodinidae; genus Calephelis; species Calephelis nemesis. The sequence continues at coordinate 783,902 of NJDD01000327.1, forward strand.
GAGTCCGGGATGTTAGGCCTGGAGCAAAAGAAAGTTTAACAGCTACCTTACTCTCCGAAGTGGAACACGTCATGACGTTATGGCGGTAGGAATAGGAAAGGCGGTGATACCAATCCGGGTGAGTCGCCGCAAAACTCTACCACCTAGTCAGATGTCACGGTGCTAGTGACGGTGAGCCTACGCTCGCCTTTTACGAGCTGCCTGGCAGGATGGCAGATGGTCTATTGTGTAAAGGAGCCCGGGCCAACACGGTTGCTCTTAACAATGCAGCCTTAGCAGACCAGATTTTATTATGCAAATCTAACCCAATAAACAGCCCACGCACAACTTTGTCTTCTTCAAAAAAAAAAAAATTTTAAACGCTTTCAATTAAAAAACCTTTTACATCAATATTATATAGCTCTAAAGTGACACAAGATTTAATTACGCGCGGACGCACGGCCACGCTGTGCCGGTTTGAGTTAAAAAAATATTTTACCTCCATCCGCTGCTCGATGTCAAACAGATCTGTAAACTGAACGTAAATTGGAATTCGATTTGGAACTCGTTCACTTTAGGTTTTGTTTTTAACCTCCCAGGCGGCGAATGTTATATGTTTGATAGTTGCAGGTGCCTCATGTGTGTTACAGCCTCATTATAAACTAGCTTCCGCCCGCGACTCCGTCCGCGCGAATGTTGGTCTTCGCGTAATAAAACTGAAAAATTAAGATTTTTTTCTATGATTTTTTTTCAGGATAGAAAGTATCCCATTTTAGGCCCAGAAAAATCTATATATATAAAAATGAAACCCGTTTTCCTTGGTCGCGGCATCACGCGTGAATGGCTAGACCGATTTCACTAATTCTTTTTTTTTTTGTATTTGTTATTATTAGGAGAAGGTTCTTAAGTAAAAAAATATTAAGAAAATCTCTCAGAAATATTGAAAAATATACGTTTAATTTTTCATATTTTAAAAAACGCGCGCAACGAATGTCAATGTCATTCACAGTCATAGACTATATTGAAAGAGCATCGTTTGTTCGGAAACGTGGTTACATAATTAAATTCGAGCATTCGGAATGATTCGGAGCATTATTCGGAAACGTAATACCATTTTAATTTTTCCAATACAAACTGAACGGGCGGTACGAAGTTCGCCGGGATAGCTAGTAAGGTATAATTATACCAGACAAACAAAAAAATTTTTAATCACATATTTGGGTTTGGTTTCGATCCAGTAACAGTACAGAATTGACCCTTCTACCGATATATTATATGTATAGATGCCATCCGAAACACGTTCAAAAGTTTATGTTTACAGTTTTAAAAATATATTAAATATCAAAACCTGCCAACTGCATCCCACCAAAATGAATTTCGGTTAAATATTTTCAATAACATTTGCAGTGTCTTCACGCCCGTATCTCCAAAACAGGGCACCCACGTACAGCTGAAGATAAGTAACATAATGTAATAGATCGCAACTTGCTAGCCTTACCACAGGCAACGTATTTTTTACAAGAAAATTCAAAAAACACATTTTCTTTTAATGACATAAAACATTTTCAAAACGTTGGATATTTTCTACTTCTCTGTTGAATATAGTTATGAGTATGTTTTAAAATAATTGCAACCAGTATTTCTATACGTAAAGGAGTTCTGTTCAGCTTAGGGACGTACGCCTTCCTGTGTTCCGGAGTTCAGATAAACCGCTTCCCTTTCCTGCCCCTTTGGCCAACATCATGTAACGGACACAAAAGACGAAGTTAAGTATTCTCGAAAGTGCAATTTTCACCATACGTTGTGGCTTCGTCAAATATTAATCTGTATTAGAGTTGCAAAAGTCTAATTTCAAATTTTATAAAACTGGAGACAAGTAGCGTGTCTCTGATGAAATTAAATATTGTTCTCCTGTTGGAATATTATAAGAAAACAGATATAACTAATTTTGTTACTTAATTTTTAGTTATTGAAATTAAATAAATACTTACAACTTAATACAACTATTATTAATAAAAAGTTATTACAATTGTGTTCATATTGGTATTAAAGAATTAAAACCGAATTTCAGATTTAAAAACAAATGGGATGTATTTGAGTTCATTTTTTTGTGTTTTTCATTCAATACTTAATACAGTCCTAAACCAATTTTCTAAGGTTTTATCTATTTGCAGATATGTGTACGTCGAACGAATTTACACAATAGGTGTTATGGTCTATTGCTATGCACCTGGTTTTTATATTTATTTCAATTAACTTTTTCATAGTAGAAAAAACTAAAAAATACAATGTATCATAAATTTAAACAAAATAAATTTATATTTTGCTATGATATGTGTTTAAAACATTTATAGTAAACAACTGAATTTGTGTAAATTTGAAACTACAACTTTACAAAAGCTTTGCTAAATAAAATCTCTATTAAAGATAAGGTAACCTTACGAATCACTTTGTATATAGTAGCTTATGTTATAAGAATTTAATAATAATAAAAAACAACAATAATAATAATATTACCGTTCTACCTTCCATCAGTTCTATATTCAATCCTCGAGCTTGTTTATCAATAAAAAAATAACATGCAACGATTCATCACAATTACTCGTCTGACAGTAATAATCTGAAACATCAGTTATCAACAGATACAACAAAGG
>NJDD01000327.1:786706-815055 GCA_002245505.1 Calephelis nemesis
AAATCTCTATTAAAGATAAGGTTACCTTACGAATCACTTTGTATATAGTAGCTTATGTTATAAGAATTTAATAATAATAAAAAACAATAATAATAATATTACCGTTCTACCTTCCATCAGTTCTATATTCAATTCTCGAGCTTGTTTATCAATAAAAAAATAACATGCAACGATTCATCACAATTACTCGTCTGACAGTAATAATCTGAAACATCAATTATCAACAGATACAACAAAGGCGGTAATTGTGCATTGCCAACCTGAAGCCGGGATGCTAGGCCATGAGCAGACACACACACAGACACGTTAAACTTATAACACCCCTCATTTTACTTCACGGGTTCAAAAAACCTTCATTTTGCGTCGAAGGTTAAAACAACGCATCATAATAATTATTTAAGAGCTACAATGCCACACTCATGTAAATACACATACACACAAACAAGTCCAGCTTACAATACCTCTCTACTTTGATGGGCTGCAAAGAACTGCAAAGATTACAAAATATACTAAACTATGATCCAGTAGTCATCTACCATTCCATTCATCAAATCCTTGTCATCAAGTCCTAGTAATCAGAAAATATGAAAAGATCTAGTTATGACTAATGAAATGAGCCCTAGCTCATAAGGTTTACCTGTAGGCATTCCAGGGTTACGACTCCTACCTTTTAGCTCCATCATCAGAACCACCTCAGTTATACTATTCATTCCGTTTCTTACAAATGAGCTGATGACCTTGAACGGCTATACAGATCTCCATATAGTATTTAAGAACCATATCGATCACGTCAACTTTCAAATAAAAAAAATTGTGTGTACTTATGTACACGCGTTAGAAGTTATACTTCTTCGGCGTAATAAGATAAAAATCTTTTTTAAAATTTTATCTTTTGCATTATTTTACATTTTTTTGAAAAACTAAAATGCTATCTATAGCTAACTTCATCATGTCGGTTTTTCGTGACGGTGTGCGCGCGCATCGTAAAAATTTACCCTCGTCGTTTTTTCCTAACGCGCCAAAAGAAGTATAACTTCAAAAAACGCAAACAACAACTCCTCGACATACAAACACACGCACACTCCCACACCCACACACATAAACACACACACACACAAACACACACACAAACACACACACACACACACACACACACACACACACACACACACACACACACACACATACACACACGACCTAAGTGTAAGTAAGAGTAATGAAAATATCATTCATGACTAAATAGCTGACATCGAAGAGTTGGTATTTATGGACTACATCAGAATTTTTTATTATTATAAAATATTTTCAGTTTGCATAACACAGCGTTTTATTTCCTTATCATAGAGGAATGTCCTGTTGCCTTTGTCTCTTTTACACAACAAAGAGTGCATCGTGAAATTCGATCGATCTTGAGGGACCTCTTACAAGGAATGTTTCTACGCTACGTAGCTACGGTGCTACGGTGCTACGTTTATATACTTTCAACGTAAATATGGCTGTATCGTGTTATGTTCGCCATCGTCAATTATTTTTCCAGAATATATTCAACTTGGTTTTATGATTACAAGTATACATATAATTTTTAAATACTTATGTACTGTAAACTCGTATAAAGAACATCTTTCTATTTTTTATTTTGATTTAAATTTTAATTTATCGATTGAATTACTTTGACTCTGTTTGATAAGATTTCACTAAGTTTTAAATCGCCGTATTTGTTCATTTTTATGCGTATAAGACTAAGCTTTATTAAATTTAAAAAACGCATATACTTATATACACAATGGTTGTATGACAAATGTACTGCGAAACCTATATCCTTTTTTTAATAACCCTCAAATTAATTGAAGTACCTGGTACCTGTTAATTACAGTTCTACCGGTCCAAAAGATTAAGTGGTATGATATATGAAAGTGTAAAAGTGATTTGATAATCAACTGTGATTTTAATATTGATGTTATATGAATTTCGGCAATGTTTCTGTAATACTCCTGCGTTGTCTGAGAGCGGCGATGATTACTTACCAGCTGATATACTTGAACATATATCTCTTCATCTTTTGTGTGGTTATCGCATTACGTCTAAACGGATGGACCAATTTTGCAATTTTTTTGTTGTGTTATTGTCAGGAGAATGCTTTTATTAAGAAAATAATCAAAAAAATGTAAAAATTTGAAAAACCATGCTATAATCCTTGCAAACTGTTAATAACCATTATTGTCGAGCGATATGAAGTTTACCGGGTCGGCTAGTATTCAATCATTTTAAAATTTAAAAGATAATAATTATAAGCCTCTAAACATCCAAACATACCAGAATAAGTCTAAGAACTCACGGAGCGGTTTTTACCCGGAATTGCACTTTTATTTCCAAACTCACGAGACCGGTAATTTGTGCGATCACACAGCGGCCGCGGTGAAATCACCGCTCGCAAACTTGTACGATTCTGCGAGCGGGCGACCGCGGCCGCAAAAACCGCAAAAAACTGCGGGCGCTGTGGTTGTAAAACGCGTCCTGAAAACATGTGCTCTCTGGCAAAAAACCGCTCCATGAGTTCTTAGACTTGTTCTGGTAAGTTTGGATGTTTAAAGACTCATAATTATCTTTCAAATTTTAAAATGATTGAATACTAGCCGACCCGGCGAAGTTACTTAGGCTAATATAACTTTAGTGCGACTTAGTTAATACAAAAAAATATTCTTTTTGAAGTTCTTTTAAATATATAAAAGAGTCCATTTAATAAATTATACATTCACTGTGACTGAAAATGTTTGGTCTCACATGTCTATATCCCCATAGGCGTTTTCAAACACTTTTAAAAAGTATGCTTTAAGTATTTCATTAATTTTTCTTTGGTTTTGGTTTTAATATTTTTTTTATTTATAATATTGGAAGGCAAAAAAGTAGACGGATTTCCTGATGGTAAGAAATTTACGTCTTCTAGAGACACCAAAGGTGGTAATGGTGCGCTGCCAATCTGAGGCCGGGATGTAAGGCATCGAGCAAAAGTCAGTTTACCGGCTACCTTACCCTCCAACCGGAACACGTCAAGAGCAGGCATTGACGTTATGGCGGCAGGAATAGGTAAGGCAGTGGTACCAATCCGGGCGAGTCGCTGCGAGACTCTACCACCTAGTAAGATGTCACGGTGTTAGTGACGGTGATAGGCTCACCTTTTACGAGCTGCCTGGCAGGATGGTCTATTCAACAAAGGAGCCCTTACCGACACGGGGGAGAATATAAATATTTTAATTTCTTATTCTAATCTTTCTTAATAATATGCACAGAACCAATCAATATAACAAATGCAAAATATTACATATCGCGACATCCAATAGAACTATTTAGTTTAAAATACGCTAAAGTTTTTCTTGTTTAAGTGGGTACATATTACATAGTTTTATTTTTTGAATGAAAAAAATTATAAGCATTACAACATAGTACGAGCAATAATAGTATTATTCATCAAGTGCTAACACGCCATGAAATTAAGTATCAAAAATGTTTTTATATTTAGAAAAAATTGCAGTAGAAACGTTCTTGGTTAAAAATTACGATTTTGCACGCGTTTTATATTTATGGAAATTGCAAGTAAACATTTTGCAGTTGGACGTTATAAATATTTGATACTGGGTTTCCGGTCACTAATATTGTCGACTATTAAAGTAAGTACTTAAATATTTATGACTCTATCGATTTAGCCCATGGTTAGCTTCGACCGTGACTTTACATGGCTACATAGCTTAGAATTTTCTTTCGTTCATTTAAAAGTAAAACTGCTTCTATTTGGGTGAATTCTATGAATCTTTAACTATCCACTGCAGTCTAGCAGTACGGCGTCGGACTTGACATCTTGAGGTCCCGGTTTTGATCCCCGGGTTGGCAAAAAAAAATTAAAACGTGTATTTTCAATTTTCTAATAAAAATAATGTTGCCTGGTTGAATGATATGTGCCCGGTTGCGATAGTGTCTTCGGTTAGTCGTGGGTGCCCAGGTTGTGCCTCTGCCTACTACTTTGGGGATATAGGCGCGAAGACACCTTAGTAACTTCAAAACGTGTAATATAAAATTTTATTTGTAAAAATTAGAATTTTCTTCAAACTTTAATAAGCAATCATCATAACTTGATAGTGATATTATATATACTATCAATCCCTTCGAACATCGTTCCACCCGTTTAGTTTGTAAGAACAAAAATAAAGTGTGTTTTTTTCTTAGTTCCCTCGCAGACTACCGGGTTAAAAAATATCCTATGTTCGTCCTCTGGTTCTATGTTGCCTCCTTTCAGTAAAGTCGTTTATCTGTTTTCAAGTTACAAATATTGTTACTACCAGGACTTTCTTTTATATGTATAGATAGTTGATATTTATGAAATTGAAGTAAGTATGTTAACATTTACAACATTTACTAGATGTTTTTAGTTAATTTTATATTTTGTAATGAGTATTTTATTGTGATATAAATTCTCTGTTTGCACTAAGGAACAAACACTTTAAAGGTGCACATAAACGTCCTCCCACAAGAAATACGAGAAAAGCTAATGACGCCATTTCCTTTAACCCTAACCGCACTGCAGTTCCACCAAATATAATTTCAAAGGTGTTCGCTAACGATAGGTAACACATAAATTCTGCGATTGTAATAGGCTACTGTTAACTCGGTTTTGATTTAAGGTCTGGGTAAGCACGTGAAGCTCTCTATCTTAAGTGTAATTTTAACAGCCTCATTCATAAAAATAATTAAGTAACCTCCTAAGCATTGCTTAACTAATCATTTGATTAAGCCATAAGCATTGTTTAAAAATTTGTTATTCATAAAGTTCATTTTGACAATGCTTAGTTAAATACTGTTTAACTTGGTAGGTTTTGGTAGAAATATGGCTGTATGCGTATTTCTTTTGCTAAAAGTGGATTAAACAATTGTCATCCGTTGTCAACATCGTTGTTTCTGAATACGGTGTCGGACATCTATAACCTCTTGATAAAGAGTATTTATATTTCTACGATAAAATACTCGCATTGTACTACAATAAAATTAAATTTATTAGAGTAAATAAAGTTGATGCAACATAGACACAAAACGTTTGAACTGATACACTGCATTTCAAAAATAATGTTTTTTAATGCATCTACATTACGTTACTAAGCTAAATATAAAATGATGTAATTTCTGTAATATTTTCCCCCGTGTTGGTTCGAGTTCCTTTGTAGAATAGACCATCTACCTTCCTGTGAAACAGCGCGTAAAAAGCGACCATAGGATTACCGTCACTAGCACCGTGACAACTTACTAGGAGGTGAGTTTCGCAGCGACTCACCCGGATTGGTACTACCGCCTTACCCATTTCTGCGTTATCTCTTGCTGTTGAATTGTTCCGGTTCGTAGAATAAAGTAGGTAGCCGGTAAACTTACTTTTGCTCGGGGCTTGACATCCCAGCCTCAGGTTGGAATCTCACCATTGCCACCTTTGGTGTCTCTAGACGGCGTGAAATTCTCACCATCAGAAAATCTGTATACTTTTTTGCTTCCAATATCATAACAAAATGCTCTGGAAAACTATTCGTTTCTTCATAGGAGTCATTGGCCATCTCCATAATAAATCATGTTATTACAGTCCTATATTGTTCCAAAATCCAACATATCCCGTCCAGTTTTGTCCACACTTCAACGAAATCAAATATTTCAATGAATGTATTATAAAAAAAATCATAAGAATACACAAATAAGCTATTAAATGGCTAGTCGTTGCGTTTTGTCAATGCACATAAAATCAGCTGTTTGAAATTTAGTCAGCCATTTTGTTGATTAAAATTTTAACCAAGGGTCCGAGGTTGCTTAAAGTGACAGCTATTTAAGAGTATATTTAAACAAATGATTAACTCTAAATAGCGTTTATGAATAAGAATTTTTTTAAACATTACTTAAATTGGTAATTAAAAGTTAAGCGACGTTTATGAATAAGCCTGTTAATTGCTATATAATATAAAGTTGTTTTATGTGGTATGGTATATATTATAATCTAATCTATTTAAATAAAAACTTCATGTCGCTAATATTTCTATGCCGAATGTTATATCATTTGCACAAAATATAAAAATAACTACGTAAAAATCCGAATTCAAAACGAAAAGTAGAAAATAATAATAATACCTTAATATGAATTATATACTACCTATTATTTGCCAAGCCTTAAACTAATAATTACGTTATGGTTATTAAATTGGTAAAAAATGCTCGTAAAATGAAAACAAACAAACAAATTTTATGGAACCAATTCGAAACCATTCCGCATCAAACAAAAAAGAACTATGTAAATCGGTTAAAAAACCTTGGCGAAATCAGTGTATACATATAAACAAATACCTGCCGAATTGAAATCTCCTCCATTTTTGGCAGTTGGATAAAAAACGAAGAGCTTTGATTTTTGGCATGTTACTATAATCCCAGTTTTAAAATTTTAGCGATATTATGAGGCGCCCAGATACTAAAATTAATGTTTCGCGTTACCTTGAGGGTAAATACTCTACCAAGTCTAACATCAGACTAAGAAACATTACCAAATAGCTCGTTTTAAAGGAAACTACGGTTTATTAAATTTACTATTTTACATTTAAAGGGTGTTCGTATTTTTGGCAATACACTAAACAAGCCCTGAATGGGGCGTAAGGAGTAAGTGGTGTTTTGTACGGCAGACAAATACTCCGTGAAATTAACAGTGCGGCGCCGGGGCCATTTCGGACGCCTTTAGTTTCCTTTACACAAATCTAAATGTCCTAGAAATGACTAATTTATTCACTTGTATCCAATTTCAAGTTTTTATCATCTTATTACAAATACATACATACGTATATTCACGCCAAGTCTTTTACAGGGTAGGCAGAGAGTATGAAGTGCCAAACTTCACGATCCTGACAAACTTGTCTGGCTTTCTTCACATTTATTAATTACTCCTATACACAAACACGTCGGTTTCGGAGACTCTTGACACAAATCTTATAATATAAAATTAATGGCTAAATGTGTTGGTAAGCGCATAACTTCCGAACGACTGAACCGATTTGGCTAATTCTTTTTTTGTTGTGTTAGTAACTGTCAGAAGAATGTTCTTATGAAGACAAAAACCGGGAAAATTGCAGGGAAAATCAATACTTTATTTTTCCCATACAAGCTGAATGGGTGGAATGAAGTTCACCGGGACAGCTAGTATTACTATAAATATCATTTATATTCAAAAAGAACATTTTTTAATTCTGTGAACATCGGCATATACGTATTTCTCTTCCAAATAGTTGGATGTTATGATAATCATTATTTTTTGCTATTTAAGCAAAAGGTAGTAAGGATTATTTGTTCAAAAGGTCTACTGTAACTCTTGTCTTTTAATTTCTTGATTTTATGTAAATTACAAGGATCAAGGTAATGTGTTACCAAAACCCAATAAAAAAAGACATTAAAAAGATTCAGATTGTCTTAGCAGCAAAAAATAACGCATTTTGCTACAGACTCCATTCTCTTTTAATTTAGCTCTAAGATAAGATACCTATGCAGTATTACAGTGTTAAATGTTTTGAATTTTTTTAAGGCATATCTATTATCATTACATCGTTGTAGTTTTGGCAAAATTATGTATTGTAGAAAGTTGGTTCGTAGATGTGTGTAACAAGTGGACTAGAAACAAAGGAAACTAATGGCCACAGGACCGGACGACGTAAGAATAGTTTGTAACATGCCTACTTATTCTTGTCTCTAATTTCAACTATATTGGTCATTGATATAGTATATATAGCGCCTATGTATGTAACAGGTATAAGCTGATGAATCTTAGTGATGCACTCCTCCATCGTATTTGTGCATACGAGTATACTCCTAGTCTGCACACAATCTAGATATTAATACGTGATGCCAAAACTTTGGACCCTTTTTTACGAAAATCGCTCGGCCGCAGGAGTATAAAATTTGGCACACTTATAGTTTATGTGTAGGAAAAGTGCAGAACGCTAATATTTTTCAATAATAATGCTTATTAAGTACATTAAATTAATAAATAAAACATTACCAACACTATCATGCATTTGACACACACAAACAAATATATTGATGATAAAGATAAAAGATCACAGATGGCGCACTAAACAGTTTGTAACCAAAGTAGTCTTGTTGGTCTTGAGAAATGAAGATGGCGTTTTGATCAACAAGATATGAAAATTTATTATAGTCGACCAATGGGCGACCAGTACACATAAACACCTACTCATGTACATGCTATGTTTCAACGAATTTCTTCGGATTTGTTGCTCAACTAGTTTATAATTTTTCCAAATTCGAGACAAAACAGACGTATTGTTCCATACATTATGACAGCATTTCTAAACGAAGTTCATTGCAGATGTCAATATGTGACAATCAACAGACCTGTACCCATATTTATTGCAATTCTTGAATAAATACTTACACTTACATAATATTATAATGCAGGCATAAACAATATAAGCTAAGTGGAACTTCATTTCAGCTAAGATCTTTACAATTTAACAATTTAACATTTGACAATGTTTAAATGTCATTTCAAAAAGGCGAGTTTATGTAAATTTTTCATTTTTATATTTTTAAATGAAAAAAAAAACACGTGTATTGTTTACGTATCTCTTGTATTTTTAATGTTATTTTATTTGCTATCCATACTGTAACAATGTTATGTATAGACTATAGAAGACTTGTATAGAAGTCGTGTGAAGTTCGAAAAGTGTTCGCATAGTTCATATAAAACCTCAGCCCTTTGCCCAAATGTTTCGTGAATTTTTTGTTAGAAATAAGTCCGCAAGATTTCCTAAGATTTACTTCGTGTTAGTATCAGAGTTCCTTTGTAGAATATACACCGATTTCCGGTTCGATTAATCTGTCTTCATAATCGTTTACCCGTTACCTACTCTTAGATGGCTTAATTGCTCATTCCCATAGGGGATAGGGTACACGGTAATATGGCACAAAAAAACGTCCAAGCATCGTAGCTGACAATGCGCGATCAACAACGCACTATTACCACCTTTAGTCAACAAGTGACGTGTATTTGTTATTAGCGCACTTACCACGGTAAGGTATTGTAACGTTCGGTAAGTTACGTGTCGAAATCTATGACATTTTTGGTTTAAAAATAGGTTTCTCATAGTTGCCAATAGAGGCGCTGTTCAAAGTTTTCATACAATTGATTGACAGAGACGTTTGCAAGTATAGTAAACTTGACAAGCTGTAAACTCATGGTAAGGACTCAGTAAATCTATGTGATAGTTTGCATTCCAACGACAATTGCAACCTATCCTATTCCTTTAATATTATCAACTCGAAAGTTTGTATGTTTGTTAGTTACTCTTTCATGCAAAAAGCGCTATGCCAATTATCATGAAATCTGGCATACACATAGGATGTAATTTGAATTAACACATAGGATAGTTTTTATCCCTACACAATGTTCCTGTGGGACCACGCGTGCAACGTTGCGGGCAACAGCTAGTATATTATAGATACATAGAAATCGATGGGAAAACAGTGGCGATATCAATATCTTTACTCAGTTGATCACATCGTTAAAATGTTTCAGCTATGCAACATACTTAAGATACAAAATACGGCATTAACAAGGAAATAATTACATTCGCTTTACCCTTCTAATGGTCAGCTGTTACTTAAAATGTCCCACATAAAGTTCAAGTTACTACACTTATCTTAATGTTGCCCCTGCCATTCGATTTTAACATCAGTGTTTGCTGCTGTCACATTCCGGTTTCAGGCTATCCGGTTTATTTACTAACTTAATAATCTTTAGCTTCAGCCTCGGTTTGACGCACCAATACCACCTTTTTATGTAAAGACGACGCGGGCGTGTATTTTTTCTCATCAGTACCTATTATTAATTGTATGCCTTATGTTATAACATTCGTTATTTTTGGAGGTTGGCTATACGTTTGCCACACATCACTTTGTGGGTATCTTTACGTAACGTTGCTCTTGCTGTGTCCGTTTTATCCTTATACCGGCGTGAAGATACGATATTATTATAGATGATACGAGATAATTAAAGTTAAAATAGATTATAGTAAAACACTTTTGTTTCTTTTTTTATACTAAAACACAGTTTTTTTGTATTATAAAATTACACATTTTGATTATATTTTCCCATTTTACATTTATACTTAGGACAGAAGAGGCCTTCCTTCGGGTAATATATGTTCTTAATAAGCTTTGACTAAATAACTTATTAATAAACATGGATAACGTGGGAGTAAAATTAAGTTGATATTATAGTCTGTATCTCATTGTAATAAAGACCAGGTTGAACCTTGGAGTAATTTATTCCGTGTTTATAAATAAGACATAATGCCTTTTAACACTAAACCATAAGGCTAAGATTTGAATGCACCATTGAAAACTAAATATTTCTTGCCACCAAGAAACTCGTCTACGTTTTTCGAATATTATAAAGAAAGGTAAAAAAAAGCACTGGCCCATTTCAGAATGAGAAAAATGGACGGCGCAATAAATTAAACCATCCTGGGACTGACCGTCTACCGCTTTAATTAACTTTTCAACCAGTTTCAAATGGAAAAATACGATAAGTGCAAGCTTGAAAATGCGTAGATAAAATATTTTCATAAACACGCTATTTCAGTTATTCCCATTCGAATTATTGCTTTACAAAAATACTGTGAACTACGTAATTAATAAAAAACCCTAAGTTGATATATTTTTAACATTTTATAGGGATCATATTTTTGTACTCTGAGTTGATCAAAGGTTCCATTGAAGAATTATGGCCAGTGCCAACTGATTTCCTTTCAAATAATAAATCATAAATATCTCTGGACAATTTACACAAATTGAACCTAACCACAAAGTAAGCAAATTATATGCTTGTGTTATGGGTGTTAGTCGACTGTACTAATAACTTATATAAATACCTAAAATAAATAAATAAAAGTATCTTCACGCCCATATCCCCGAAGGGGTAGGCAGAGGCACAACCAGGCCACCCACGATTAGCCGAAGATACTTAATCCCATAGTGTGATAGGTGGCAAGCCTATCGCCAACATTTTTTTTATTAGAAAATTTGAAAAATCCAATTTTCTTTTTGTTGGCCGACACGGGATTGGAACCCGGGACCTCATGCAGTCAAGTCCAACACCCGGACCACTAGACCACAGAGGCGATAAATAAATAAATATCCCTGAACAACTCACACTAATTGAATCTAACCCCAAAGTAAGCAAATTGTATGCTTGTGTTATGGGTGTTAGTCAACGATAATAATACGTAGAGATACTTAAATAGATACCAGAATAAATTTAATAAACACCCAGACCCGGAAATGCAGACATCTAAATGTTCATCACACAAATGTCTGCCCCCGTCGGGAATCGAACCCGAGCCCCGCAGTAAGTCGATGTAGTTAGGCGTATACGCTAGCCACTCGACCAATGAAGCGGTTCCCTGCGACTTTGACCAGATCATCAGAGGTCGTCCAACACTACGTCTTCCGGTGCGAGGCCGACACTCGAGAACATTTCTTTTTCAGCGGTTGTCGGTTCTGCGAGAAATGTGGCCTGCCTACTGCCATTTTAGCTTGCTGACTCTATAGACTATGTCGGTTACTCTCATTCTCTCGTGGATCACTAAATTACGAATCATATCTCGCAGAGAAGTAACGAGCATAGCTCAATAAATTTGTTTGCTTTCTAAAATTTGTCTAAAGTAACTTCTTTTATTTTATTTTTTAATGTGATAAGATATTTAATAATACACGACTCTCCTTAAGATGGGAGACACTTTGCATCTCATAGGTGTGTCGCCGTCTGGTAGATATGGGTTTTAAACTTAATTCGCAAGTCTACTGACAAACTTATCCTCCAAACCAGATCATGATACTGTTTTATTTTGGTAGAAATTCGTAAGAATGAGCATACCTACACAGGTAAGTTTCACACATCATTTTAGTTTAAATACTCTACAAGTAGGTCACCAAAATCTATAGAAAGCATCTACCATCATTATCGTTATCATCGAAACCAAAATGTAAACATTCAATTTCAGCTACAACAACAATAACTTCTTCAATGCAACATTTGGACTGCCTTTTCCTACCTACTGAAAATAATCCAGTTAAAGTATTTATAGTGTAATAACTTCCGACACTTATAAAGTATTGTATAGGCGATACACCTATTCTTTCGTCTTAATTATTTATTTTTTTGGCGACAGTCATATTCCCCTGGACCCTATCTGAGGAAAATTGTATCAGGTGGTTTAGACCGTGGGGCTCTATCTCGGTTCATAAGTCAATAACTTCCATATTGTCTATAAAGCACGAGTGTCTTACCATTAAAACCTTCAGTTTATATACCTACTAACTTATGTAGTCGTACTATTTATAGTATGCGCCTCGGCTTTACTCTTTTCATAATTTATAGTTTTATTTTTTCTGCTGACCTAATCTAGATTTAAGATACATTCTCTTATTCTCTCATTATCTTTAAAATACATTCGGAAATCTAAAGCTTGACGATTTTGATTCTTTGAATCAAAATTGAGGGCAATTGTGAGGAAAATGTTGAAACTAATCTGATCCTAGCCCCCGAAAATGATAGGCTACGTATTATTTATTCAAGCGACAAAATACACTGTCAAGATGATACATACTCGTCGTCCCATGTCAAGCGTAACGGGCAGGTGCAATATTACCGACATTTCTGTTATACCCTCATTTTTCGTTTCTTGTCAACTATCATCGATGAAAAATACTCTGGATCGTGTAACCATTTTAACAAGCATCTAGACAAATAGGATATGGCTGCGTTGAAGTACGCTCCACTCTGTGCCTTTGCTAAATACAACTTTAATTAAAATATAAGCATGTACCTTTACGCCAGTATCCTTGTAGTGATAGGCAGAGGTGCAACCAGGACACTCAATACTAGCTGAATGTTTGACTTTTGAAAAGCTATCGCCAATTGAAATCGCTAGTTGAAATGTATTTTTAAAATTTCGGTGACTATTTTAAAATAAATATGTGATGTGATTTAAATAATGATAACTTAAAATTTATATTCTTAGTAATTGTGTAAGTTTAACAACATTTTATATTTGCATACTGTGTTGCGTTGTAATAATTTAAAACTTGTTTAATGCTTGTAACATCGTGAAATTACCTTTATTCTGAAAATAAATCATCATTTAGCCAAAAAAAAGCACGATATGCGACAACTAAAACAATAAATTACAAAAAGTGTAGAATGGTTCTTCTTGCTCTTAACGCACAGCCACACTACTAAGAGAACTCTCTTTCGGTTATGTGCAGACTATTCAGCATAGGTATATATTATCTCATTTTCTCAAACAGAACTTAAGAAAAAGCTATAAAACGGGTCCCACCAACCTTTAGAAAATGACTAGTAGAAGTAAATGAAAAATATTACGCACAAAAGGAAAAAAATATTTTGAAAAACGAAACATAAAATTTAAATTGAAGTACCACAGAACCAGCTGTTGTCATACTGAATGCACCGGAAGTGAGTTGCAATGACTCGCGCTCTCCCGAGACCAGCATTCTCAACGTTTCCCCTCACCATATCTGTTTAAAGGCGACTGCACCGATTGGTATGTTTCCTTTGTAGCATAAAAGAATTTTCGAGAAATACTAGCTTTTCTAAATAAAATATTACATTACATTTGAATTTGAATAATCAATTTTGTACGTTCTACAAGTTTGGGAAACATTTAAATATTTGTTACGCGCTCATTTCAACGCTTCAAGTGATTGCGGGGTTTTTATCTGGCAAATGCAGATATAGATAAAGGGATACAGACTACTTCTTAAACGACGTTGAGGGGTGTTATGAGTTTTACGTGTGTGTGTGTGTGTGTGTGTGTGTGTGTGTGTGTGTGTGTGTGTGTGTGTGTGTGTGTGTGTGTGTGTGTGTTTGTGTGGTATTATAACTTTTGAACGAATCGTCGAAATATGATACGGCCTTTTTATGTTTCAAAGCTGGGTTTGCATAGATCTTAAATTGTATGTTACGTAGGTAAACCAAATATAAAATTATACCAAAAAGAGTTTGCTCTTATAAAAAAGTTAGCAAAACGCTTAGTTGGCATTGATAAAAAAATACCACAGAACTATCTGTTGTCATACTGAATGCACCGGAAGTTAGTTGCAATGACTCGCGTTCTCCCGACACCAGCATCTTCAACGCTTCCTCTCTCCATGTTATCAGTTTAAAACCAACTTCACCAATTGCGACGTTTCCTTTATTGCATATAAGACTTTTCAAGAACTAGAACGACATATTTGAAGTTTTCTATGAATTTAGGATGACAAAACAACTGTTCAGATTTTAAAACAAAATTATAAATCAGAATTTTGCAATTTATGTTTAAGCAATATAATTTTATGAAACAAATAAAACTTGTCACATTTTCAATAAAACTTGTCACATTTTCAAGTATGTCCTTATAGCTATATCTATTATCTTAAGTTTTTGGCATTGGCGTTAGTTTTTGCCATAAGTCAAATTTAAATTTGCATCAAGTCAAACGATTTAACAAAATTAGTCATTAGTTGTCAAAGAAAGTCATGTAAGGATTTTAATTAAAGCGGTAGATTCCGGCTTGCTCAGCTCATTTAGTAGATTTGGCGGGACTATGAATATGAGAGGCGGGATACATGATATAGTAATTTCTTCATGATAGATGATGAAAATATTTCTAAAGATTACCAGGCAGCTCGTAAAAGGCGAGCATAGGCTTGCCGTCACTAACACCGTGACATCCTACTAGGTGGTAGAGTTTCGCAACTCGCCCGAATCGGTACCACTACCTTACCCATTCCTGCCACCATAACGTCAGTGCTTGCCGTTGGCGTGCTACGGTTCGAAGGGTAAGGTAGCCATAGTACAAACTATATTCATAATGTTTGGAAACAAAGTAATTGGTCTTGATAAAAGAAGATGGCGTTCTTATTATAAATAACTTATATTGAATAACTTATAATCAAAATTTGTTATAGTCGAATTTCGAGCAACGGGCGACCACTTTTTTTTTGGAATGACTAATATGTTGCCAATCTAGCGGTTTTTGCAACTTCACCGGGCTTTGAGCGACTTCTAGTTACGATAAAACTACGGAGTATTTTTTCTCGATGGCGCTAAAACTCAGACTGAGCCTTAAAGATACGTTTTATGTAACGTTGCAGGTTTTTGTTTCATAGTTAGAACTATCACTGTGGCGTATTCACTTTAAAAATACGTTATCAACCATGAGCCTAATCATTCATAATGGACAATTGCTGATTACTCTACATGTAAAATAGAAAGTAAACAACCCACCACCTCCCATGGCCCTTCCAACCATCTTGATTTTACGGGCCGAAACATCTTCAATCTCTGCTACTCTTGGCTTCCCTCCTCGTGTTTCTCTTCTCTCCCTACAAGTTGATTCTAATCATAGTCCTTGTCCTTACATGACACTCTCCCCTGAAGGAGCGGTCTTATGCCATCCCCAATTGGAGTGGACGCACAATATGACAGGCACTAGAAGTAAACAGTAATAGAAAGGAAACAGTTTGATATTCAAATAATTAAGAAAAAACTTAATAAGTATTTGAAATTATTATGTATAATAAAAACCGGTAGAATAAAAGAAGCGCCGTTTATTTCTAACGTTTTTACATTCGCCGTAAATCTCGTAAGAAAAGTGGCCGCTTTTGTTCGCAACGTTCTGGGATTAAGTTGTACTTAAATCGTACGTACAAACAAATAATTTATCTGCACTTAATAAATACTAGCTGTAACCCGCGGCTTCGCCCGCGTAGTCTACTATTTTGATATTTAGCTCTCCTACACTGCTCGTTAAAATTTTAAGATAAAACATTGCTTATATCACTATCCAAAGTTTCATCTATTCTTTTGTAAATATTAAAATCAATTCAGCAATTTTGCAGTAAAAACTGAACATACACTTTCTCTTTTTTAATTTGACCTCAGATAAATAGTAGGAATACGTTATTGTGTTTACAGTTTTATCTGCACTTCGGCAAATCCTGTTAAATTAAACTGTATAGCAAGTTATGGAAACCTCTAACAGATTTTTTTTGAAATTTTAGAAATATACGTATCGTCTCTGAGGTCTATCCGTCCGTCTTCGGAATTACTTCTTGAGATCTTGGGTTCTATTTTCGGTCCGGGCAACAAAAAAAAAAAACAAATAATTTCTTTAATGATAAACTGATGTACGTGGTTCATTATTATGGACTTATGGTAAAAAATACTGTTAAATATTTTTCCAAAGCAAATTGTGCCACCCCCGTTCACCCTCATAAGAGTTGATTTTCAAATAACGCTTAGATATGTATCTCATAATTTGTATTGCAAAGCATTATTTCAGTGTCACGCAAAATATTTCAATAGAATTAAATTTTCCAGACAAACTTATTTTTTGAACTTCACCCCCAATGGGGGTGAAGTTCAAAAAATCCTGATATACGTGTTTTATCATTTGTACTTAAAAGCATTAATTCAAAGTTTCATGCAAAAATATGCAATAATAATATTTTTGTCATACATACTTTGCCACCCCTTTTAACCCATTTAGGGGTTTAATTTCCAACAATTAATATGCTTATGTCCTTCTCATGAATGCTAACTATTTACATACCAAATTTCAGCAAAATCGGTTTTGTGGTTTAGGCGTGAAAAGGTTTCAAACAGACAGACAGAGAGACAGAGTTACTTTCGCATACAAACTTTATAATATTAGTGTGGATTATTAAATTACGAACGTAAATACAATTTAGATAAAAAATGTCGCGCTGAAAAGCACGTTTTTATTAAGTATGTTATTTTCCTCGCTAGGGAGCTCCGATAAATGCGTGCGATCGCTGTAAAATACAGTCCTATGAAACAGGGCGCGTGCTTCGTCGCGCACGCACCGCGGCCAGCCGGTACCGCCGCAACCACGATGTCCCTATATTTTAAATCTGTAATATCTCCGAAACTATTCGTCTAATTTACATACTGTAAGGGGCTATATTGTTCTATATTAAATGTAAAACTTATTTAAGATACTTAATTAGATAAGGATTAATGTTTTATTGCTTTAAATCGCTTCGTAAATGAGCCATTATTTTTCGTAAAAAGTAAAGGATAAAAATTGGTTATTGTAAGTTATCCCTCAGAGATAAACATATACCATCGCGAACTTTTTTGTAGACCTTTTTAGGGTAAACAATACTTAGTACATTATTTTGATCTATCTCGTAGAGTTCAGCCTGCGTTTGCAATGCAAGCGCAAAAAAATTTGTTTATTTACCACTTCGCATTAGAAATCTTGAAATTATCAGTGGTTCTCTAATGTATGAGTCATGTTATTATACATATAAACCTTCCTCTTGAATCACTCTACCTATTAAAAAAACGCATCAAAATCCGTTGCGTAATTTTAAAAATATAAGCATACATACATACAGACAGACGCGGAAAGCGACTTTGCTTTATACTATGTATAGATAAACACTTGTTATTTCAATGTGTTTACAATATGAGTATTGAGTTACTAATGAAGTAAGTGTAAAATACTTTTACCGATAGATGTTATTATGCATTTTAAGTTCAAATGTAGAATGCTTTAGTTTTAAAACTAGTAAAATAAAAAATCCCTGGACAAGTTATACAAAATTGAATCTAAACACATAGTAAACAAAATATATGGATCTAGGTATTAGACAACGGCTCTAATACATAGAAATACTTAAAAAAGATAACAGAATAAATGTTATAAACACTCAGACCCAGGAATGCAGACATCTAAATGTTCATCACATAAATTTATTTATTTATTTAAACTTTATTGTACACAAATAAAAATTGTGAGTACAAAAGGCGAACTTAATGCTAAATGCATTCTCTCCCAGTCAACCTTTGGGCTAACAGAGATCAAGTATGTAGGTACCGAATAACCAAAACAGAATAATACAAATAAATACCTACCCCTGCCGGGAATCGAACGTAATTGGTTGATGGATTAGAGTCGTGTGTTATTCCCTCGATCAACGATACTAGTTATTTTATGTTATAGGAAGGCAAACAAGCAGACTGATTTCCTGATAGTAAAAAAATCACGCCGCCTAGAGACACCAAAGACTGAAAATCTTATGCTCGGATTGATCTAACAGAAAGAATAGGTCAAACCTTGCGATTGAAATACGACAATGCTTTTGTAAGAACACCAGAAATACTATAATATATTTTTATACCAGAAAAATATATGATATAATTTTATGATACTTGCTATCCCCCGGCATTGCTCAGGAGAGAGAGTATAATACGTAATAGGTACAGTTATCACTACATAGTTTAAAACAAAGTTGATTTCCGCCGTTTGTCCCTCTGTATGTTTAGATCTTTAAAACTGCATATCGAATTTCAGGCGACTTTTGTAATAACACTTCAAGTGGAATGTTCATACGTATAACATAACAAGGAAGTTTGTCCATCCGTGCGAAGCTGGGACGGGCTGTTAGTCACTACATAGTATAAAACAAAGTCACTTCCTCTGTCCCTTTGTATGCTTAAATCTTTAAAACTACGCAATGATTTTTGATGCGGATGTAATAGATAAAAAGATTGAAGAGGATGGTGTATATGTTTATTTTATACCCGTGCGAAGCAGGGACGGGCGGCTAGTTAATAATAAACTTGAGGGCAAGGATAAAAACATACAAATATCATCATCATCAGCCGGAGGACGTCCACAGCTGGAAATAGGCCTCCCCCAAAGAGCGCCACATGTCACGGTCACCAGCCGCTTGTAGCCAGCGACTCGACTTTGACCAGGTCATCAGTAGGTAGGAGGTCGCCCAACACTGCGTCCTCCGGTGCGGGGCCGCCACTCGAGAACCTTTCTACCCCAGCGGTTATCGGTTCTGCGAACAATGTGGCCTGCCCATTGCCACTTCAGCTTGCTAACTCTCTGAACTATGTCGGTTACTCTCATATCTCGCAGAGAAACACCGAGCATAGCTCTCTTAATAGCACGCTGAGCGACACTGAGCTTATTTAAGAGGCCCACATTTAACGGCCAAGTCTCAGTTCCATATGTCATCACTGGTAACACACACTGGTCGAAGACTTTCGATTTTAGGCTCTGCGGCAATTTGGATAAGAAGATACCCTTTAGCTTCCCGAACGCTGCCCATCCTAGTTAAATTCGGCGGTCGACCTCTTTCTTGAAGTTGAATTTACCTAACTGAACAGCTTGACCTGGGTATATATAGTGATCAACAACTTCAAGAATTGAGTTCCCAACTTGAACTGGTGTAGGTGCAACATGAACATTGGACATGGCTTTCGTCTTATTCAAGTTCATCCTAAGACTGTTGGGAAACTCTATCGAGGTCACCGAGCATTTTGCTCAAGTCTTCCAGCGATTCCGCCATGTCCACGATATCGTCTGCGAATCGAAGGTGAGTGATGTACTCGCCATTGATAATTGATGCCGAGTCTTTTCCAGTCCAGAAGCTTGAAGACATCTTCCAGTGCAACAGTGAATAGTTTCGGAGAAATAACGTCTCCCTGTCTCACACCTTTCTGCAACTGGATCGATTTCGAGCTCTGATCCTGTAATCGGACTGACGTAGTGGCTTTTTCGTACAAACACCTCAAGACTTCGATTTATCAATAGTCAATGTGGCACCGCTGTAATGACTGAAGCACCGCTCATGTCTCAACCGAATCGAAGGCTTTCTAGTAGTCCACAAACGCTAGACATAATGGCCGATTATACTCCATATACAAATATAAACAATTCAATTATAACGAAATATCTATGCTATTTGGTGTTTGTGTGTGACACGGCACGCCCGGTGCTAGCTTGCAGTTTTAGGTGGTGTGATCAGCTGTTGTGCAATTGATTGTAAGTCGCAGGGCCAGGTCATGTGAGTCAGAGAATTGTTAATAATTTTAACAATTGCCAGATTACAAACAACGTTTTGGCAACGTTTCCGGAAAAAACAACGGGTGTAATTTTTACGGACATGTCGAAAAAATATCGTCACAAATATTTTATTAAAATTTACATAAAAGTAACAATACATTTAAACCTTCCTCCTTGGCAATCACCTTATTTGTCTGTGAATACCCTATGAAAATCCATTCAGTAGTTGTTAGTTTATCGTGAGCAGACAAACGCAGCCGGGGGCCTTTGTTTTTAGCCCCCGTGGTAAAACAGAGGCGTGAAGTATATGATTGGTTTTATGTAAGGTATATGTCACATAATGTGTATAATTATGTCACATATAGGAATATACGAGATAAGATGGTTTTTTTATGTGATAAGACAGTGAACAATCTCACGGCTCTATTGATGGTAAGAAATATCGTGGCCTATGAACACCATAGATGTTATAGGTGCGTCACTGTCCTGTGACCGGGATGTTAGGCCTATTGTGAAAGTCTACGGGCTACCCTACCCTCCGCACAGGAACAGGACGATGTCGTTATGGTGGCAGGAATAGGTAAGGCGAAGAATCCCTACCGGGGCAAGTGCGTGCAGCACTCTAACACCAATGGTCTTGATGGCAGCGACCCATTAAACCTATGCTCGCCTCTTACGAGCTCTTTGGTGGGAAAAGCAGATGATCTATTCTACACAGGTAATTTACTAAGCAAACAATTGAAATCGAAAAATACGTAATAAAAAAATAATACAAATGTTGAAAATAGAACTTATTTTCGGAATCCATTACATTACACCAATATAAAAATAATTAATGGAAAGAAAAATATTATTGGGATGGACTCAGATTTTCTTACAATTTCCTAACAAAAATAAGAGCAGCCTCGTTTATCTTGAGTCGTATTTGAAGTGGGGTCTGTAGAGGTATTATCATAAGAGGGGAACTTTGTACCTTTACTAAACCTTTTTAAGCAGCGCACTTATCGGTAAGAGGCGTTCTCAGCTAAATTTTTTTCATATCATTAAAATTAATAAGCTACAGCTACTTTAAAACTTCATTTTGAAAATAATTTTCTACATTCTGGCAGTTTTGTACAATTCAGTATATTTTATAAACAAAAATCATTGTTACAAAATTTACTTAACTTATAATGAAGCCATTTCTTTAGACCCACTGTAAGAGTTACAAATATTTAATTACTAAAGTTGAAGATGTACGCTTAAGTGATGTTATTATTCTGAAGACTTATTTGAACATATAAGCCTTACATCGGATTTTTTTGTCTACCTTGTCCTTTAATACGGGACTAGCACAAAATGCTGATAGGTAATTATGCAGTACACTGACAATATGGCAAGTAAGTCTTTAGTCCATCACTAGCACCGTGACATCTGACTAGGTGGTAGAGTTTTGAAGCGACTCGCCCGGATTGGTACCACCGCCTTACCTATTTATGCCGCCTTATCATGACATGTTCGGGTTCAGAGGGAAGGTAGCTTCCCTCCGAACCCGGCTACTTACCGGTAAAGATACTTTTGCCCGTGGCCTAACATCCCGACCTCAGGTTGGCAACGCACCATTACCACCTTCGGTGTCTCTAGGCGGCGTGAATTTCTTATCATCAGGAAATCCGTCAGCTTGTTTGCCTTCCTATAACATAAAAAAAACCCACAAGCTGCATACAGTTCTATTTAATGTTATATTATGTTTACCGTAGCAGTTTTAATTGAAGAATTATTTCTTTAATATTTTCTGAATGCTCATACAATAAAACTAGCCTATACACACTGTGATACCATAGTGGTTTTCTGTAGTGCTTAGATTGTTTCTTATTTGTATTTAGTCGTTAGATTTAGACTTATGTTTATACGGGTATATTATGGTTATAAGGAGTGTTTATAAATAAATAGCACCAAAGTTACACATTTGTACTCCAATAACGCGGACAGTTATTAGTTGTCAGGGTAAAATTGAACCCTATTAATAAGCCTCCGCTGTCTGTATGTCTGTCTCCAGGCTGTATCTCATACACCGTTATAGCTACAAAGCTGACATTTTCACAAATTCTGTATTTTCGTTGACGCTATAACAACAAATACTGAAAATTAAAAAAGTTTAGGGATGCCCAGATAATAAACGTGTTTTTTTTGCTCAACATTAAAAACGGTAACAGGTGGACGCTTTAGGTTTTCACAGAATATTTACTTGTATATAACCTGTCAAAATAAATAATTAACTAACAATAAAGTAAATATTAAAGGGGCACCCATACAAGAAACCTGATTTTCTATTATAGATGACAGTACAGAACCCTTCTTGTGCAAGTCCGACCCGCACGGCCGGTTTTTTATATCTATGTTAGGTACTTCTAGTCAACGTTTTTTTCTTTTATTATTGTGCAATTCTACTGAACATTTGAAGTATCGAACTTCTAATTTAAAAGCTTGAATTAAGGATAATATATTTCTAGTTCATCTGTATCCAGTATTCAGTAGTGTAGCAACACTGTAAGAGCAATATATTATTATTAAGACGAGTTCAGCATTTCAACGATATCAGAATTTGATGTTGAATTATTTATGATGTACCGTGAAAGCTATTATTGAATCGTAAACAGTATTGAATGAACTGTTTTGACACTAGCTATTGACTGCATAAGTCACACGGTTGAGTGATCGTCCCTTTTGTGGAACGGCTTTTGTTATTCTTTACAGATGAAGTATCATTTCTCAATACTTTCGGTAATATTTGCTATTATTGGCTCTTTGTGAATTTATTTGTTGTTGCTGAAACTTTTTACTTAAATTTTGTTACTGTTGGTTTGCGTCTCGTGTACTACGTCGTTGCTATTTTTGTTATGGGTAAAGTAACTAAACAAAGACAAGGCTCCCCTGATGAAAAGAAATAAAAGTGGCCTATAGACACAATCTATGTTATAGGTGCGTCGCCGTCATGTGGGTGAGGAGTAAGGCGTAATATATAGATCTATCAGCTAGATACTCTTCCTTACAGACCGGAACATCAAAATGTCATCACGGCGCGGCGGCAGAAATAAAGTGGTTCCCTACCCGGACCAGTTGTTGTATAATATTCTACCACCAGTGTTCGTATTGTTAATAACCAATTTAACTTATACTCACCGCTTACGAGCTACCAGGTGCCTAAGTGTTAGACGTTCTGTTTTAGAAAACAAGGGTTATTACGGAGATTTTTTTGTTGACTACGATGTCAAAATAGTGGTTAGGCACTTGATGTGGTTGTCAGTTTTTCTCTCAAAACTTCCCGGTGTCCTCGTTTCGGTTATTTCATACGAATGCTTAAAGTATACGTTTTTAATAACCTTACCTTCCTTCCTTCAATACCGTTAATACGTATGGAGAGTACTCGGTACTCGATTCTCGTTAACTTGATATAAAAAAATAGAAGCTTAATTTTTTATTGAAATATCTCTAAAAATAAGTGAAATTTGGATATTATACTCCGTCACGTGCGGCGCGGCACACGACACGCCGCCGCCACCCCCGCCCTCCATCCCGCTACCGCGGTGTCCGCGCGGTGTCCAATTATTCCGCAGTTAAATACTGGACTCTCGGTGTACTGTGTACGAAGTTTACAAAGAAGTTATTTGATATTTCGTTTTTATGTTATTTTATTTCATGATATATGTTCGCATACCATCACGTCCTCAAATATTGAAGGTATCTCACCAGTCATCCTGTATAATGCTAATTACTTCTCCTTTATCGTCGTGTTGTCAGAACAATGTGTCAAGATACAGTCTACACATGCTTTGACACTTTTTGACGGTTACTATCGAAAGATAAAAAAATGCCATGGTTAAAACAAAATGATGTATGCCTCATAATATAATTACTAAAATAAAAAATCTATTTCATGTAGTAAAAAATAGTTCTTGGAGAAGACAACGAATGAATTAAAAATTTAGTGAACTCGTGAGAATGGTCCAGATGCTGGATGACTCTATTTCTTCCCTTTTTATTCTCTTGATGAAATTTATCCTTTAAAACCTTTAACTTTTTATAAGACCAAAGGTAATAACTTCAATTTACTCTATTTTTGCTATTTCCATAGAGTGAGCGTTCACTCAAAATTGACTAAACTAATTACTAATAACAGCATGTTTTGTTTTGTAGGGATGTTAATGAAAAAGTCGCAAGTAGAATTTGTAGTAGTTCATGCATAGGTATTTGGTACTGATACGTAGCATCGAATATTGCTTTGACACTACCTAACTTTGAATACGCCTTTTGATAGTTATCAGAAGTAATAACTTTTAATAGGTACAACTTCTATTTCAATGTAAAAACTAATGATATGAAACATGTTGCTGTAATAATAAATAAATATCCCTGGATAAGTCACACAAATTGAATCTAACCCCCAAAGTTAGCAAATTAAAAATTATATGCTTGTGTTATGGGTGTTAGTCAACGACACTAAGACATAAAAATACTTAAATAGATACTAGAATAAATTTAATAAACACTCATACCCAGAAATTCAGACATCTAACTGTTCATTACACAAATGCTTGCCCGCGTCGAAAATCGAATCAGAGATTCGCTGTTGGTCGGTTTATTAAGGCGTGTACGCTAGCCACTCGACAAATTTGGCAGTCAATTTATTAAATACATTAAAATTCGTTACGTTCTTCATCTACCTACAACTTTACTACCACAGTCTACCTTAAACATTGGCAACATTTCAAATAATACGTTAAAAAAGTTTAATGAATTTTAGCTTCGTAACCACTAAAATTCATGTAAATATACCAAACGAATCGGTGTATGATCGGGCTAACCACAAAATATATTAATACGTGAAGCAAAAACTTTTGACCTCTTTTTACGAAAACTGCGCTGACGGAGGAGTATGAAATTTTGCACACATATAGTTTATGTATAGGAGAAGTGCAGAAGGCTAATATTTTTAATGATATTGTTTATAAAGTGCATTATTTCAAATGCATTTGATTCTACCATGCACGTACATACTACACCATTCCACCAACACGTTCTACCATGCATTTCACACAAACAAACAAATATATTGATGATAACGATAAAAGATCACAGATGGCGCACCATACAGTTTGGAAACAAAGTAATTGTTCTTGAGAAATGAAGAAGAAGAAGAAAAGTTCTTATCAACAAG
Source organism: Calephelis nemesis (assembly GCA_002245505.1). Taxonomy (NCBI): domain Eukaryota; kingdom Metazoa; phylum Arthropoda; class Insecta; order Lepidoptera; family Riodinidae; genus Calephelis; species Calephelis nemesis. The sequence goes on from NJDD01000327.1 coordinate 811,880, forward strand.
ATATTAAAATTTATTACGGTGGAATTTCGACCAATGGGTGAGCACTAGTTCATGTAAATATACCAAACGAATCTCTGTATGATCGGACTAACCACAAAATTCAATTACGTAGCAGACAAAATAAAAACGTTCCAGACTGAATCGTATCGTTGATTTGTTTATAGTATGTTTTCTCGTTTGAACTTCAAATATATACTGTTAAAATATACATTTGAAAAATAGCCACATAAAACGTTTTCAAATGAATGTTACATAGCAAAAAATAATATAACTTTTCAATAATTTTACATCTACTAAAATCCTATCGACTTTGTTAGTATTTGCAAAAGAAAAAATTTAGACAACTTAAAGCAAATTTAATAAGTTTTCTTATCTTTAATCCCTTTATCAATAATTCGAATATCAAAGCCATTTATAAGCAGAAAATATGATATTCATAAAATCGTCTTTAAAACAGACTTATTTAAGCTTCGTATACCTCAAATTACTAAAATCACTATAGCATCTCATCATCCTATCGCCATAACGTCGTGACGTGTGTTTTAGGGTAAGGTAGCCGGTAAACTTACTTCTGCTCAAGGCTTAACATCCCGGCCTCAGGTTAGCAACGCATCATTACCACCTTTGGTGTCTCTAGGTGACGTGAATTTCTTACCATCAGGAAATCCGTTTGCTTGTTTGCCTTCCATTATCATAAAAAAAACATGTTTATAAGGAGGTCGAGTCCTGCAAAGACTCATCCATCGTAAAGAGGTTCAAGAAACTTAAATATTCAGCCTTAGGTTAACACTGCACAACCGTTCTCCTTAGTGGTAGGCAAAGTGTATTTCTGACCAACAGAAATACCGTTTGCTTGTTTAATGTATTATATCTGCCATCTGCCTTCCTGCCAGACAGCTCGTAAAAGGCGAGCATAGGTTTACCGTCACTAACACCGTGACGTCTGACTAGGTGGTAGAGTTTCGCAGCTGGATTCTGGATTAGTACCACCGCCTTACTTAATTCTGCCGCCATAACGTCATGACGTGTTCCGGTTCGGAGGGCAAGGTAGCCGGTAAACTTAATCTCGCCTCAGGTTGGCAACGCACCATTATCACCTTTGGTGTCTCTAGGCGGCGGGAATTTCTTACCATCATGAAGTCCAAGTCTACTTGTTTTCCTTCCAATAACTTAAAAAAAATAAAAAAAGAGTACTATTTATCACAGACTAAAATATTTTAGATTCACATTAAATACAAAACAGATTGTGAAAGCAGAGACGTCCATCACAGGAGCGACCGCACAATTTCAGCAGTCGTACCAGGCATTATCTCACTATACAGACTGCAAAGATGCGCGCCTTTGTTCTTTGACATATTTCATAATAGAAATGTATTTTACAAATACTCTTAACAAAAATATTTCATATTTTATTCTTTAATAATATTTTGTAAGACAGGTTTGTCAGGATCGTGAGTTCTGGCGCACGATACTCTGTGCCTACTCCTAAGGTACTTGGCGTGAAGGTATGTATGTATGTAATAAAAATTTTGAAATGCCTTAAAAGAAAATATCAAGATGTTACTTAGGACAAAACGTGTTTGAGGCGCTTGCAAAAAGGTTAATAATTCTTGTGAATTAATAAAATTAATTAATGAAACAAAATAGCTGAGCATATTTCTATCAAACTGATTAAAGCGATAATTCCAGTATAATTCTGCTTAAACTATTAAATCTTATTTTCAATATTATATTTTCGAATAGCTATTTAAGTTACAATTTAAATAGATGGTGCCTTATTGCTTTTTAATAAAAAAATAACAAGAAAGATGCTATTATTCTTGCCAAACCTAAGAAATCCATTTACGTTCGGGAATAAAATCCGAATCTTGTATCTGTCGACGTTGTAAGACAACTACGTTCACCAGTCGAATAACGAGAGGGTATAACATATAAAAATAAATTGATGACATTTACTTGACTTTACTTATCTTTACCTGACTTTACGTATCTGCGCGACCTTCGTGGAGTGCAGTCGATTTCTCCTGATGATGCTTCGGTTACGAAGCGAAACGTACGTTGAGTTTTTAGTAGTATGCGTATTGTTGGTGCTAATTAAACAGTTTAGTGGTGTGTATTGTGTGGAGCTGGATATATTTGGGAGTTTTAGCTTCCGGTAAGTCCAATTCATTCTTAGCGAACTATTTTGTCTGTTTTGTTACTCCATAATACGTATACACATTTTTTAGCGGAAAATTTGCAAATTAAATAATTTTATTTAGATTTATTTAGATTTACTTGACTTTTGAGTAGGTGCAAAATGTGTTATGTCCGACCAATTTCCATTTATTTGACTGATAATTAGTTTGATAAAATCAAATACAACTTTCTTGGCAATTTAATATTACAAATTATCAATATGTCTAATTGAATTGAAACTCGATATAACATAAAACGACATTTAATTTCCTGGAGTCAATCAAACATTTTCGAGATGTTGTTTATATTTGAGAAGTAAATCCTTTATTTTGGTTGTCTGAGTCATTTGTATAAAAGCCTACTCGTATTTAGTTTCCAATGGCAGGTTTTAAAAGGTCAATAGGTAATATGAGTCTAAGATCCGAAGTTAGGTCGACCTAAACCGATAGGCTAATAATATATATACATACATACATATCTTCACGCCAAGTCCCTTACGGGGTAGGCAGAGAGTATCGAGTGCCAGACCTCACGATCCTGACAAACCTGTCTTGCTTCCTTCACATTCATTACCCTTTTCATACAAACACGCCGGTTTCGGAGACTCTTGACACCACCCTCGTATAATATCCGATTGATCCGATCGTGAAATATCAGCCTTGGTCTCCCCGGGTACCTACATCCACCCACATTCGCATTGTATATCTGCTTTGTCAATCTTTCATCTGTCATTCTTTCCACATGCCCGAACCAGCGGAGCATGCCCTTTCGCATTTTAACACCAACACTTTCTTTCGATCCCATTCTTTCTCGGATCTCATTGTTACGAATGCGGTTAGCGAGCGTGACACCACAGATTTTCCGTAGTGCTCTCATTTCAACCGCATTCGTCCTACTTTCATGATCTTTCTGACATACCCAACTCTCGCTTCCATACATTAACGTTGGGATAAGCACAGAATTATGCAAAGCGAGTCTAGCTTTTTGACTCAAAACCT
>NJDD01000327.1:815650-830427 GCA_002245505.1 Calephelis nemesis
TTGGGCACCTTCATACATATCTCCATAATATTCACTCGTCCGTTTTAACACGTTATGCGTGCTTGCAAGAATATCACCACTCTTAGACTTAATTCTATTCATTCTGGACGCAGACGAACAACTTCGAGACTTCTTCACCTCCCTCCAAAAGAGTTTGGTGTTCATCTCGAAGTTGTTAGACAACCTCTCTTCTAGTTTCATACTTACCCTTTCACGCTTCTCTTTCACTAAGTGTTTGGTGATATTCTTGCAACAACGGTACATTTCTTTCTTCAAATCTTTCATACTGTCATTCGACTGCAAACATGCTACATAGTCTAGCCAAGCTTTCTTCTTCCTTTCAACGGAGGCTTTTACCTCCTCATCCCACCATGCATCACCATTCATAGACTTGTGCATCTTTGCACTCCCACATACCTCTTTATATATTAATATAAATAATAATAAATAGTAATAATAGGCTAGACCTAAGCCGATAATAGGATGAAACCGGTTTTATAGCAAATTTAGTATATCAGAAAATATATTAAACATGGTTTGCCTAAAAAATCCTAAACCGAATATTTTCAACTATTTAATAAAATGTTTTTAACATTTCCAAATTATTTCATACTTATATCAACTTAAATTGTAATACAAATTGTAATGAAACTGCACATAATAAATAGATATATTTTTTTCTATTATTTGATCCCGTGAAAGTAACTAGCATCGACAATTATCTGTTTATACATGGCAATCCAGATAAACAACAGGCAACCCAACTTCTGCAACTTCGTCTTATTCCTATTTTAAGTCGGGATGAAATCTTGTACCAATTTATGAATAAAAAACGTTTTAAAAATAAAAAAACCCGGGATTTTTCAGGCAACCGAATTTTAATATATTTTCTGATATACTAAATTTGCTATGAAACCGGTTTCATCATATTGTCAGCTCGCGGTATAGGTCGACCTAAATTCGGACCTTCGACTATATAAATGCCATGATTACTACTAAATGGTCGATTTTTTCTCAGTTGGTTTAAAGTTTGTTGACTCCAAATTATTATCTAAGTAACTCATCAAGTTAACTAAGTAGCTAGTTATTTTTCTACACAGATTTTGCCCTTTCCGGTTTGTAATTTTCCATGAATAGTCGAGTTCTGTTTCAACTTGCCCGGTAGCTTTTAGTTTTTCACCTATGTCTGTCATAACGTTGGATAGGGTGTCAAGAGTTATGAGAAGTTGATTTTTCAGAATATTTACAGATTTTTTTGTTAAAGATATAATAAAATACATCTTCTAAAGTATAACCTAATTATTACCGCCTAAACCCTTATCATACTTTATCGTAGCTGTGTGATCTTTAAACATATATATATATATATAACGTTTAAGACGTGGCTGTTACTACGGATGACAGGCCTGTAGGGTTATTCTTGAATCTCGATTCATGCAATATTGGAAATTAGAATCGAATATGTCATTTTAGATACTCTTGAACACAAAACTGGCGAATTATTAGTATTTACTTAATAGCAAACAATAACTGATTTTATCGGATTTGATAATTTATTTGTAACTAAATGTGAATAATCTTCTAGTAGTAGTTTAATGTAGTTTCTTTTTCTGGTAGTTTACGGTAGTTAGGGTTAAATTTAATTATAGTTTTAAAATGTTTGGTAATAAATAATTCAACTAGTTATAAATATAAACAATTGGCATAAAAGTTAAAGAATATGTAATTAAATTATGTTTTTTATAAATATTAAAATATTTCCACACCAAAATATGGTGGAGTATGTTGATATACTTAAACATTTTTTTAAATCTCATTTACACACATGTTCTGCAAATAAATAATTTTCATTTTCATTTTAATTATATTGTGTTAAAAAGTACCTATCTAAAACGACATACTCGATTCCAATTTCCAATTCATCATATGGAGAATCAAAAGTAGCCCTACTGCTCTGAACAACATATCACAGAAACCGAGCATAACATTTAAATGTGAAGAAATGCTTGTGATGCGTGATAATATCAAACTTTATTTCTAGTATACTATAGTCTATTTTCAATGATGTAATCTTGTAAATTAAAATAAAATAAACTAAAAAGAACCTTAAATACTTCGTGTTGCTTCGAAATGCGTAATTCTAAAAGAGAGCTATAAAATTTAGGAGATGTTGTCTTACGATAGAAGAAATCCTCCGTGAAATTAACTTCTGGGATTTAGTTCGCACTGGACACCTCTCAGGTCGGCGAGACAAATGGCCCAGGATTTTAAACAGGGGGTAAAATTAGATTGTAACTTCAATTAATCGAAGATTCATTTGTTATTTACAGTAAAAGATTTTTTAAGATATATTACAAACCCAGTTAATATGTTACGTACAATGAACGCGTAATATGTTTAAATATTTTTTTCAAGTTACGTCATTTACTTCAAGCTTACGTTTATTTTACGCTTTTAACTTATTCAGCTATCCCACATAGAATTATTAATAATATGAAAATGAATCCGCGTTTTGCGTGGTCATCGCGTCACACAATTAGTTGTTATAAAGACAAGGAGAAAGAAGAAGAAAAAAAAGCAGGAAAAATGGAGAAAAGAGCGGTTTACTCCATACCAACTGTCCGAAGTTTGCCGGGTCGGATAGGATCGGGATAAAAAACAGCTTGCGCCACTCTCCAGTCTCTCAAGTCCTATCTTTACACAAAGTTAGTACACATAATGATTCAAAATTATTCTTTTAAACATTATTTTCTCGTTAAAGTTTTATATCATGAAATAGCCATTTGCGGTAATAACGCGTCCAAGCTAAGATGTCGCCTCTTTACGTATCCAAAGTATTCACCAAGCAAACGTTGTCGGTGGGCTTTCATAAAAAAGACAATTTGCCTTATTGCCGCAATCTGTTACACATGTTCCGCGCTCGGTTATGTCTACAGCAGCCCTCATAAACGACAAAGTAAACCATAATTTATTGCGGAAATTTAGGGTCAAACATGGAAGTCATAAATTTCTTTACAAGTTAGATATATTGCCTCGCGGTGATTTGTTTTGAATCTTACAGGTTGACATCTTTAAAATGAATTCTCTCTCTTCTTATTAACATCCAGATTCCCAAGTTCCTAAAAACAAGTTTTAAACAAAAAATATATAATTTTGTTGTTAGCTTTATTTGTTAAAGCTAAGCTGTATTTATTAATCTTGTTAAGTGTTTGTATTTTATTTGTTAAAGCTATTCCAAACAGTGAACTCGAAAAGCATAATTTAGACGTATCAATAGAATAATGTTGAGAATTTTAGGAGTTCCTGTGCCTACTTTTCGGTTTCATTATAAAATCAGCTTCATGTGTGTTTTTCATTTTCATCCGATTTAAACGTGCATGTAAAATTTTAGCTTTGATTTACCTGAATTTTAATATTTGGGAATCTAAGATTCTATTATAAACATGGGGCCAAGTGAAACTACAAAATTGTAAAATTCAAAAATAGGCAAATTTTAACTTCCATTAAAATTATGATCGGCAAGAGTTATACTTTAGAAGTTAAACCTAATAAAGATGTGATGTGAAGTGAAATGAAAATGTCAAAGAAGAAGTGAAGCGAAACTTACACTTTGCCTATGTATAGTTTTTTTATGCACATAAACTTATACATTATATTTTCTACATGGAAATGATAGGGCTACAAAAGTATGCACAAAAAGTTACTATGAAATCCCGACGTAGAACTTAATAAAATGATTGGAGTCGTTTTTTGCAATTTTTAACACAGTATTTAATTTTTTCAACTAGTAAAAACGTAATGTTATATTTAGTTTACGTCGTAAAATTTTTATACTAGTTGATAACAATAAATATTAAATTGGATCAAAAGATTGCTCTAGGTCGAGGAGATGACCATACATATTATATTGCCCGTTGCGGTAAAAATTGCTTGTCCAATAAACGTTTACGACGTTTTGTAGACAGTTCAAGACTGTAGTGCGGCACGCGAAGCTAACAATGGAGTCGCCATTAGGTGGACAATAATGAAATTTGTCTGCTTGAAAATAAAAAAAAATATAAAATAAGTATTGCCAAGGGTTACCAAGTGTTGCCATTATTAAAAAAATAAAAAATAAATAATTTGGCTTAGTAAAACACTTGCCTTGAATAAATTGATCACCCTTGGTCAAAGGTTTGACGTACACGCGTCACGCGTGTACATGGCACAACCCAACTAAAATACTCAGGTTTGAATCCCTCCGCTAGAAGTAGTATTACTCTACATTCAAACATTTTCGTACATATCGTCACGCCAAGTGACATACGGGTAGACAGAGTGTCGGATGTAAAAATATTCCTTGCAGACCTGTCTAGTTTCTTTAAAATTAATTACTCAATTCATACAAACATGCCGGTTCATGTTATTAACTTCTAGATATCTGTATCACTGGATCTAGATTCAGACTCAGGTTTTAATTAATTTAAAACAGATACTAAATATAATTTGTCCTTTTAGTTATTCTGTGTTATTAACTAACACCCATATCACAAAAAGGATAATTAGCTTTAGTTGGTTAGATTTATTCAATTTATATATTACACTAGCTGCGCCCCGCGGTTTAACCCGCGTAAGTCCCAATCCCGCGGGAACTCCGGGGTAAAAAGTAGCCTATATGTTATTCTGGGTCTTCAGCTACCTACATACCAAATTTCATCGTAATCGGCTTTGTAGTTTTTGCGTGAAAGAGTAACAAACATCCATACACCCATACATACAAACTTTCGCATTTACAATATCAATAGGATTGATCACGTTTTAAAATTATAATGTAATTCTTATTTTATTGGTATTACGTTTAGGTTATTCAATTAGGTATATTTATTTATTGTGCCCAATGCCTTTGACTGTTTCATCACAGATTCTAATATTTAGGTTGGCTGGAAGAAATCTATACATCTCGATGTAAGCCCACCTTTTGAGTATTTCCATCTATAACTGTCTATGTATTTTTTGTCCATAGACCATGTGCCTTCCTTGCCAGACCGCTCGTAAAAGGCGAGCATAGGCTCACGGTCACTAACACCGTTACATCTAACTAGGGGGTAGAGTTTAGCAGAGACTCGCCCGGATTGGTACCACCGCCAAGATGTGAAGACGTTGAGAGAGACTGGCTGTTGCCTGTATCTTCGCAAACCGATTTTTGATAACACATAGTTACGTTTTATCCACTTTGTATCGTCTTTAAATTTAAGTAATATAATTTTGTGAAATTTCTTAACGAGTTATGAGTCATCTTTTTTTATGTTATAGGAAGGCGGCAAACAAGCAGACGGATTTCCTAATGGTAAAAAATTCACGCCGCCTAGAGACACCAAAGATGGTAATGGTGCGTTGCCAACGTGAGGTCAGGATGTTAGGCCTCGAGCAAAAGTAAGTTTACCGGCTACCTTCGATACATTGATATTATATTATAATCTACTAGCGGTCCGGTACGTGCTTCGCTACTTATATGACCACTATATTACCGCATCTATGACATAACACAACAAAACAAAAAAAGGAAAAACAACTGAAAAAATTTTAATATGAGAGCACTATCCCTATCTGAAAAAAGTTTCAATTCGACTGAAAAATACATACCTATTAACAAAATGATCCGCTATTTATTGAATTCATTTGTTACAAAAATGTGATGAATGAAGAACCGCTTGACCGATTTTATGCAAACTTCACATAAACCATCTACTAAATAGTCCAAACAAAGCCCAAACATTTGGTTTGAATAGGTGAAAACTACAACGAAAAGTGGAATTGATTTCTATATATTAACTAGCTGACCCAGCAAACTTCGTATCGCTTGACATTAATGCTTCGACAGTAGCGTAGTCTGTCGGATTCAATGTGAAACATTCCAAAATCAACAACGATTTATTATTAAAAAAATAATTAAAAAAACCTTTTTCCAGGAGACCAAATTGTGAATCTAAACCTTTTCTCGAATTCCCTTGAACACGCACAAAAACTTTCATCAACATCGGTCCAGCCGTCTAGAAGAAGTTCAGTAACAAACACACTCACAGAAGAATTATATATATAAAGATATATTGAATTCAAATTAATTTAAACTAATTCAGATAAACATTACAAAAATGTGTTAACCATTAGCTACAATTTCGTAGCGTAGTACTACAAAAAATCCGAAAAGAATATAATATCTTTATCAATAACTTATATTGAGTACAGAAATGTCGGTATGTGTTCAAAATTGCTATCTAAAAACTTTACGAAGAATAAATTATAATATTAGAATTATATAATTTTAATCAATTAGCAATGTCGGATTTCATGTAACATTGTTAGTTTTACAACGTTGTCATATAATCTGAATGAACATAATTTTGTATACGAATGAAAATCTTGTATAATATGTTATTGATAATCGCATCACGCCTGAACGGATAGGCCAAAATTTTGCTAATTATTTTTTGTTGTGTTAATTATTTTTAGAAGGTCTAAATGAAAATAACTGAATGTTCATAAGAAAACATCTTCAGTCAGATCAGCTACTCAGGAGTTATATAATGACAGGTATTGTCAGGAGAAGACTCATATGAAAAAAAAACTATATTCATTGTTAGGACAGAACAATACCTGTCTGCTTAGCTTAGCTAAAATATCCCTGTTTCTTAATATGTTCATTGCATCACACCAGAATAAATGGAAATAAAAAATGTTGATATTTTTTGTTAGATTAATTATAATCAAGAGATGGTTTATATCTAAAAGAAGTGTAACGGAATATTACGAAACTTGAAATTTCAATATATTTAATAGTCAGGATAGAACAATGTATATTTGGTCAGCTAGTTCGTAAGTAATAAAACATTTTGATATTATTTTATTGTAAGTATTTTCGTCACAATTTATTAATATTTATTATTTACCTTAACGACGTGAGATAGAAATTTAAAATATTTATAAACCAACTGACAGTCTATCCGACCTGTAATAGCCGCACATAAATTCATATGAAATTTATAAAATCCACTGAAAAATGTTAGTTGAACTTTTAAAAGTCTGAAACATAGCTATTCTTTTATTCATATCCTGACATGTGGCGTTTTCTCCGTTGTGCGCGGGCTTTCTTCTTTAACAAAATAAACAACATTTTGCTTTGAGTCTGGTCCTTTGAGAGGCTTCTCCACATGTATTATGTATGAGACCTGATGCAGTTTCTCAATTGCTAGTACTATTGATATTAAATAATTTTACACTCATAGCAGTTGCTCTGTAGTGTAATTTCATTTTCATCTTTGCTCATCTTAGAATATCTTAAGATCATCCCCACCATTCATCGTAGGCTGTTCCCTTGTGACTTAAAAACTCTATCGATCTCTGTCTAACAAAGAAAAATTCAAACATTCGGCAGCATTCCGTATCACGTTCAGTGTTTATAAGGTGTTTGAAAATCAACTGAATAGACTAGTGCAACAAAGCTTACATTTCCTCTTTATTATATCACTTAATACCTTATTACTCTGTGTTAACAAACAAACCTTTCGCATTGAAGCGAAAAGACGTAAGATCCATAAGTTGCTTACCAAAAAACCTTTATATCTGTATTGAAATAGAATTGAAATTCCAAAGTCTTAGAAGGGTGAGGTTGTGTTTTAGAAGTTAGAACTGGGAAAGTTGAAAGGTAGGCTACGAAAACGTGTTGACTGAATAGCACTGAAACATGCCTTCAGACTTCAGTCGCACCGCGGACGTTCTACTGTGAAGGAGAGTTTAGACTTCGTTACACATAAAATGGCGGGAACGGTTTTTCGCTTGACGAAATTTTATACGTGAACTGAAAACTTTTTATACTTAGTTTAGAGTGAAGAAATCATTACTATTATAAACTTTTGTAATATTTAAACGCTATCAAAGTGTATTAGGAAGATTTAAAAACTATATCTCGTGTTATTTTTAAAATTGGTAAGTTTTGATTATTTGCTATTAAACTTTTGACGATGGATAATTAAGAACCAAACAAATAACAAATTCCCATTTGATTTTTGTTTATTAATATATTAGATTCGAAAAATACATCTGTCAATGAGTATACATTTTAATGTATTCAATTATTATATTAACTAGCTGTCTGGATAAACATTGTCTTGTCTTAATCTAAATAGATTAACTTTCTTTGTTTTTAATTACACATAATGATAATTAAACGTTAATAATTAATAACATAAGCTACTTATTGTACAGCAGAGAATTCGAATGAACGTAAAACTAAATAAAACAAAATTACTAAAGTTGAGCTTAATGCCTATAAAATATTTTTTTCGGTTAACTCATGGAAGAATAGTCATAATCCTTTATATTCTTGTTCATTAGAGCATAATTTATTTAATAAAGTATTTCATATTTGTACCTTAGCAGGGAATAATCTAGTATACTGATCCAAGCTTTATTTTTCCTAAGTTTTTTTAGCTCATATTAAACCAAATCCAACCGCTCAATCAAATCCAAATCAACCAAATTACCAAATTAAAGAAATACCAAACCAAAGATTACCAAATCGAATATAAGTTTTAGTTTTTATAGAAAACGTTTAACAATAAGATATAATTTTTGTTTTTATAGAGTAGTATCCACATGCATCTGGCATGTGGATGGTCACCTATACTATACGATCTATGACTTTCTTGGGCAAAAATGTCATATCTCGACCCCTTTCCCTATACGTGATTTACATTTCATTCTTCCACGGATTTAGTTCAACCTATGTCACCCTAAAATACATTTTTGGAAATGAAAAAAAATTCAGGATCGGATCGATATATCCGAAGATTAACCTACATAGTAAGATATTTTCCTCTTTGTAATATTAGTGTAGATAGAGATAAATGTCAATCTGATATTTTTATACGAACATTTACAAAACCATTCGTATATTTTACTCCTTAATTCTCATATTACACAAACATAACGTTACATACTTATAAAAGGCGAGCTTAATGTGTTTAACAATTTCTCTCAGCCATCCTTTGAGCCAACATAAAATACTAACTTATGCACATATTAATTATTTACTACTCGTACAAATGTTAGAGAGATGATTCTTTGAAGTCGAATATGACATAATGAAGTTAACCTAATGTAACAGCTAGTAAATAATTACGACGGACTTCAAAAAATGCAAATTATTCAAGCACCTAAGAAAAAAATAACCTGAATTTACACTTAATGTTTTATGTGCAGAAAACTGAATAACTTTATAAAAATTGAGAAATCCGTACATACTACTACTAAAACCATAAATTTCCTTTTATTTTTAAATACATTTATTTTGTACTTCGAGATGGACAGATGAGGATTTTGTTCCTGTATTGTTTTATAAATAACATCGTCGAAAGTTGTTAGATTTTTTTAGAAACAACCGCGCACAAGTGTAAATAAAATGAAACATTTTAAAACTCATTGTTAAGTATATTTTTAAAATTTTAATTTGAAACTTAATAAATATATTATTCAATAATATTGTGTATTCACAAGGTTAATATTTCTTCAATAACGCTCAAGTCAACCGATTTAGCCCGATACAACTTTTTTATTGGCCGTGCCATCCATGGTATAGGTACATAATATTTATATAACGGAATCCCGGCAAGTATCGACGATGGAGAATTAAACTCTGATATTTAGATTTTATTATTTGTATTGTTTGAATGTTAATCTTTTTATTATAATATTTATTTCATGTACTTATATTCTAAAATTTTATTAATTACAACTTTTGCTACATTTCTTTTAAATGTTTTCCTTTTAAGGAGGCCGAAAAAAATATTTTTAATATGCCTACTAACAGAGTCAACAGACCTTATAGTCCTAGCTGTATTTTATTTATGAAATTCTTTTCCCGACAATAACTAATACGACAAAAAAAAAAAGAATGAACGGAATTGATCCTCCCGTTCACTTCCCATACACATTGTAGGTATTACAGGTGATACAATGTCGAAGTGAAGTGGAATCCCCACATTTTATAAATATTTATAAGATTAGTTGTCAGCGTGTTCAAGGAGAAGTAATAGCGTTTTTACGCATGAACAGAATTTTTGTTAAAACCTGAATATAAAAATAAATACATGTTTAAGTTTTGATATTTTATACATTTTCATTTCTTCGTTAATCGTAGCTAACAATTCACTATTTATTGGTTACAAGGCTTGTTTTCCATATGAATAACAAGAAAACCAATACTGAACTTTTGATATAAAATCATGAATGCAGTCATCATCTTAGATTCATAACCATTTATACGAACCCTTCAATGGTTCATAAATACCCCGGGATACCTAGTCCTCAGCTTACGTTTCAAAATTAGAAAAAATATTTAGGATTTTACTACACATACCTTTTGAAAACAAGAATTTAAAACTTTCTCGATTTCACTCGTAACTAAAACTAAATAATATTTAGTGTGTCTATTATTATATTATAATCCCCACATTTTATAAATATTTATAAGATTAGTTGTCAGCGTGTTCATCAGCGTCACTAAATATACTAGCACACGCACACACATTTTTTTGGAATGACAAATGTGTTGCCAATGTGTTGCTCCCGGTTTTTACAACTTCATTGGGCTTTATTCAAACACACTCACGAACTTATTTTAATTATAAATTACGTGTTACGTTGTTTGTCCGCGATGGACTCCTTAACTACTAACTAACTAACTTAACCGATTTCTATCAAATTTGAACACCGATAAAAAAATACCATCCATGCGAAGCCGGAACAAGCAGCTTGCACTTCATAAAATATTTTTGTAGTGGTTGCTCGAGCACAAACATACACACGATTTTTTTTTTAATAAATATGGTTTTTATCCCATTTTAAATAAAAAGGAATTAATTTGGGAACTAAAAAAATAAATAATTAAGCAACTACATTTTGAAATCGTACTACCAACTTTGCGCTTTGATTCACGGATAAATTATTTTAAAGCACTGGAGTTTCATAAATAAAACATAAGAATTGTGGGCTGAAAGAAAAAATTATATCGGCCAAGGAATAATGAAAAATATTGTATACAAATTGAATCTAATCCCAAAGTGAGCAAATTATGTGCTTGTGTTATGGGTGTTAGTTAATGATACTAATGCATATAAATGCTTAAATAGATACCAGAATATATTAAATATACGATCAAACCCGGAAATGCAGACATCTAAATGTTTATCACACAAATGTCTGCCCCCGTCAGGAATTGAACCCGAGCCTCGCCGTTGGTCGATGTAGTTAGGCGTGTATGCTAGCCACGCGACCAATGATGCGGTCAAAATTTAAATACTAAATGTATTATATGCGTACCATACAAATATCCCCCATTTATAGGTATCGAACATGAACTTTGCAGTAGGTCGGTGGTGTTAGGCATGTACGCTAGCCACTCTACCAATGAGGCGATAAAAAATACTAGCTGAAGACGCTAAATCCCATAATATGGTAGGTGGCGAGTCTATAGCCAACCGGTCACATATCCAATCCCGGGCAACGTCAATTTTATATGAAAAGTGTAAATATACATTTTCTAGTTTTTTGTTACCCGACCCAGGGATCGAACCCGAGATGTCAAGTCCGACGCCAGATCACTAGACCACAGAGGCGACTTTTAAATACATTTTAAAATATCGGTTGTGTGCAATAATGAGTTAATAATAATAATAGAAATTTGTCTATTCATGCGTAGCTAGGACTAGTTTGAAATAACATAAGCCCGATTTTGTCAAATTTGGTTGAAGAGGTTCGGGGGTGGAGGTTTCCAAATAAACCTCAAAACTCCCTACAAATGGATTTTTGATTTTTGCAAGAAGGAATTTAACCAATTTATAAAAAAAGGAAGCGAGCGCTGTGCGTGTAGAGTCTTTTCAATCGACAACCAAATAAATAATGCTGGCTTAAACTTGACTAACGTTAACATCAACGCTAAAAACTAAAATCTTACATCGCTCCATGCTACGTGAAAGAAGGACTAACGAGTTTCGCATTTATAGTAAAAGTAATAATAGATTAGTACGGATTCTAAAAATTAATCCAGCATGACGACGCTTGTACGATCTTTTGCAGTGGACAGTCATTTTAAACAAAAAATATTGATAATGACCAACTTGTTTTATTGATTGTTAAGAAAGATTTTACTGTAGATTTTAAACAAAAGTTATTTGTAAAAACTGGATTAAAAAATGTTACCTCAAATTTCGTACATAACGTTTTTATTCATAAATATGTTTTATCTAGTTAACATACTTTATGGGTTTAAACTGTACTAATTAAAAAAAGAAGGATTATTTTTTCTAATCAATAAATCTCTTAGAGTAGACTTCATAAGTAAATGTAACGGTTTTCTCTTGACACGGTAGTGAATAAACAAGAAAAAATATCTGTATCAATGTTTCTTGCAATATTTTCAATGTAGACAGCGTTCTTTTACGATTTTGATTTATGTAAATAGATAGTAATTATTCAAAATTCAAATCAACTTGTATTTTCCCGATGTTGGTCCGGGCTCTTTTGCAGAATAGACCATTTGCCTTCCTGCATGCCAGCTCGTAAAAGGCGAGCACAGGCTTACCGTTACTAATACTGTAGTGTTTTGCAGCGACTCACCCGGATTGGTACCTATTCCTATTCCTATTCGTATTACCTAGTCCTACCGCCATAACGTCATGACGTGTTCCGGTTTGAGGGTAAGGTAGCCGGTAAACTTACTTTTGCACAAGGCCTTACATCCCGGCCTCAGGTTGGCAACGCACCATTACCACCTTTGGTATTTCTAGGCGGCGTGAATTTCTTTCCATCAGGAAATCTGTCTGCTTGTTTGCCTTCCAATATCATAAAAAATAGATTTAATTTAACAAAAACTAAAATAAAAACATCCACACGGTATCCAATGTTATATAAAAATTAAGTATATCACTTGTTGAATAAAGTCATCCTTATTCAAAAATAATAGCTTCAACCAAAATTAATTAGTAATCCAGAACTTAACATTCATAATTTAAACAGGCCAATCCGGAATCCCTCTGGAAATAATATTCGGCCGAATGAAAATTCCAACTGATGCATTCGGAATCGTGAACGCCGAGGATTTAATTCCCTTGACTGTTGCGAATCGGCGCATGTTTTTTCATTAAAACGCATTCAGTACGACGACGACGTGGCTTTGAAAAAGCGGACCTTTTCAAAAATATTTTCCTGACATTCCACTCCACTCCGCTTTCATTCAAAGCTTAAAACATAACGTTATTGACAGTTTTGTGGCTATATAAAGTTTTCACTATTACCTTCCATGAAAACGTACTAATAATATAATGGATTCAGTAACCTCAAAACATTTTTGATATGTTTTTTACGGTGGAGGAATAAATAAGTTTGAAGCTGTTTATGATATTTTTGTTTTCATTCATTTTTCCCAGTGTTGTTCCGGGCTTCTTTGCAGAATACACCATCTGCCTTCCTGCCAGGCTGCTCGTAAAAGGCGAACATAGGCTTACCGTCACTAAAACCGTGACATCTGACTAGGTGGTAGAGGTTCGCAGCGACTCACCCGGATTGGTACCACCGCCTCACCTATTCCTGCCGCCATAACGTCATGACGTGTTTGTGGTTTGGAGGGGAACACCCACGCCTAACATCCCGACCTCAGGTTGGCAACGCACTATTACCACCTTTGATGTCTCCAAGCGGCGTGAATATCTTACCATCAGGAAATCATATCATAAAAAAAATAAAATGTTATTTAGTTTTATGAATTCGATTTATAAAAAACAACACCTATCTGAGGGTAGGGTACCTAACTTCTACAGGTTATACTTGAAACTGAAATGTCACACTGCCTATGTGATAACAGAAACACCAACTATCAAATTTTGATGTCTTTGGTCTTTTAGAAGTCATTGGCACGTCGCTATCTTATAGCTTTTATTTTAGACCAGACGAACAGTCCTATTGGTTACTTATCCTCCGGCAAGAAAGACGACAACGACAAACTCAGACAAAATAGCAACAGTAATAAAGACAGTAAACACACACGGCACCTTCCATCCATTCAGGCAAGACTAAGTGCACTTATGAAATTATCTAGTTTTTTTTAATTTCTGACGCTAAACCCGAACTTGCATTTTTATATTTAAGTATGTTAACCAGATTGAAATTGTATGTTAATTAGTCTAGTCTTCGGGTGGAATCATTTAGACTAGGTGGTGAATTCCTGCAAATGAACTTGAAGTTGGAAAAGCATGTTTAATAACCAATCTTTTTCACATCTGGGTTTCACCATCTCATACCTTCAAGTAATTGTGTAAGCCGTAAAGTCCGCAAAGTATCCGAGCCTACATAAGCTGATTATTGAATAAAACATATTTTATAGTCAAGTAAGTATATTAGTGATCATATTAAAAGTGGGTTGACTAAATAAATCCTGGACCGAATATTTTTAATTATTTAAGTGTATTTTTTCAGGCAACCCTATATATCGACATAAATTGTAATAAAACTGCACATGTGTTGATATACATTTTTTCTTTTTTCCGATTCCGTTAAAGTAACTAGCATCAACAACTATCTGTTTATACGTGGCAATCCAGATAAATAACATACAACCCAACTTCTGCAACATTGCAACTGAATAAAAAACATTTGAAAAAATAAATAAAAAATTGTCCAGGATTTATTTAGGCAACCCATATTTAATATATTTTCTGATGTACTACTAAATTTGTTATAAAACCGGT